>CM055892.1:700346-710346 GCA_029582165.1 Portulaca oleracea | reverse complement strand
GCAGTGTCGCCGACAGCTGCCGACGCGGCGACGACAGAGCGGTGTCGGCGACATCGCGATCGTCGTCGACAGCCAGCGATAGTGTCGATGACTGCGAGCGAGACTATCGGCGGCGGAAATGGCGAAGACGCACCAATGATGTCGACGGAAGCGGCCGGCCGACGGCGACAGTTTACGCCCCGACGATGCCGCAATGGTTTCGGCGATCGGTCGACGGAAGCGGCCGCATCGCCGACGACAAAGAAGCGATCTCGACGATGCCGCGAATGTCGGCGGCGATCGTCGTCGCCGATCGCGACATCGCTTCGGCGACCGCCAATGATGTCCGCACGGCGTCGACGCAATGCAGTGTCCGCGACGATGTTGACGACAGCCAGCGACTGTGTCGTCGACTGCGAGTGACACTATCAGCGACTGCTGGCGACACTATCGGCGACAACGTCAAAGACACGCAGCGACAATGTCGACGACATGGAGCGACAGCCCGCGACATCGTCGACGACAGCCAGTGACAGTGTCGTCGACGTCGACAGTCAGTGACAATGATTTTTCCGTGGCTTTCGTTCGTGCGCTTGGGATGAAACTTGGCGGGCTACTACCTTATGTTTTTTAAGGGTTTTCCGTGATTTTTCCGGATTTTTCCCGGGATGCTTTAGCCGGGCCTCGGGACGCTCTAAATTGCCCTGATTTCGGGGAAACTCCGTCAGCTTCCGCTCGTCCGCTTTCCTTAAAATTTTCCAGGTCATTTCCTCGTCCCATTTAGCTATTTTAGAATATTTTTAATGATTTTTTGGAGCCTTCCTTCGTCTCCTCCAATGCCCGCTCGGGAAATAGCGATCCTGGGCCTAAATCCCGAGGCATCCGACGTCGAATGTGCAAAATAATTTGTTGTCCACTTCCCCCTGATTTTTAAAGAATTTAGAAACTTGCCTTGCAATTTTTGATTTTTCTACGATTTTTTGGAATGTTTTCCGTTTTCGCAAAAAAAAATTATATAAAATAGCCCGGGCTGCGGAAAAATTTCGAAAAATGATTTTTAGCAAATTAACATTATTATCTACCCAGGGGTATCCTCGGAAAAAATTGGAAAAATCTAGAACTCAAAAAAAAGCCATGCCCATTTTTTTGTCAAAAGTATGCCACTGGCCGTAGATGGAGTTATTCACTTAAAGCTCTTTAGAGGGGAGGTGCTTGGCAAGTGCTGGGGCAGCAGTGCGGTATTTGTCGATGACAGCAAGCGACACTGTCAAGACCATGTTGAAAGAAGGGGCACTGTCCACCGTGGCATTTGTCCCGTCCGCGATCCTCGTACGCCCTCGCGCATGCTCGAGCGAACGTGGGTCGGCACCGACCCCGCGTTCGAGCCCGCCCCCCGGACAAGCCCGGTGCCCCCGCGCGCGCATTATAATCAAAGACACAGGGCACAGGGCAAGGGACACAGGGGCGCGGGGGCGGATTTGGGCGGACTTGGCGGAACTTGGCGGAACAGGCGAAGAAAGGGGCGAGGGATATGCTATGGCGGGCCCGCCCCCGCCAGGTGCCCCTCTTGTGAGGCGCGGATGGTCTCCGTGGCCGGTGAAGCATCGGATGCCGAGACGAGGCCTCGGGACGCTCTAAGTCGCCCCGGTTCTGGGACACTCCTCCAGCTTTCGGTCATTCGTATTCCCTCAAATTTTGCAGATCATTTCTTTGTCCCATTTAGCTATTTTACAGTATTTTTAGTGATTTTTTGGAGCCTTCCTTCGTCTCCTCCCGTGCCCGCTCGGGAAAAAGCGATCCCCGGCCTAAAACTGGAGGCATCCAACGTCGGATGTGCAAAATAATTTGCAGTCTACTTCCTCTTGATTTTTAAGGAATTTAGAAAATTGCCTTGCATTTTTTTGATTTTTCTACGATTTTTTGAAATTTTTTTCGTTTTCCAAAATAAAAAATTATACTAAATAACCCGGGATGTGAAACAATTCTGAAAAATGTTTTTAGTAAATTAACATTATTATCAACCCAGGGGTATCCTCGGAAAAAATTTAAAAAATCTAGAACTCAAAAAAAAGCCATGCCCATTTTCTTTGTCAAAACTATGCCACTGGCCGTAGATGGAGTTATTCACTTAAAGCTCTTTATAGGGGAGGTGCTTGGCAAGTGTTGGGGACGCGACAGTGCCAGCGACAGCCAGCGACTGTCGACGACAACGAGCGACACTGTCAGCGACAATGTTGACGACAGCGAGCGTCCATACATGGCGTGGCATGGCAACCTCATCAAAGGCACTGTCGACATGCGGCCATGCACCGAACCTGTCTCGGACGGTGATGGAACAAGGAGGCTCGGGTTGCCTTGGGAAGCGTGCTAAGCGTGAAAAAGTTGCCGATCGATACGGTTGCCTCAGATAGTGATGCCTTGCTGTCCGGATGTGCTACGTTAGTGTTTCTTGACGTCCGCGGTCGGTGGCATCCGCATTTGTTGCGGAGTCCCCACCACGGGTGAGGGCGTGCCCCCCCTCACCCGCAACGGCAGCCGCCCCTCTAGGCAGCGGGGGTGTTCGTCGGTAATTAATGATGGTGGGGCACCTTGCCTTGTCCCCAGGCCGCCATCGTTAGCTGCCTTTAGAGCCAAGCTATAAGTTGCGCCTTTTGTTGCCCGACCTGGACCCGGGGCGGACGATGGGTTGTTAGGGCCTTTGGGTCCCGGCGAACCATGACGCTCGTGGTACGGTGGCAGTCTCATTGGCCGTGGGATTAATGTGGAGGGATGATGCCTCCCTTGTGTGGGATAATTGTCGCAAGTGCGGTGACTTGTGGCGCCTGACCGGACGAGGCTAGGAACTAGTAGGTGGGAAGATCGAGGAGTGAGGCCCCGGATGTCTCTTGGCTTAGAAGAGGGTTAGAACCTTATGGATATGTAAATCCTTTTTGCCGAGGGCCTTTCGGAGGGTTGGAACCGTATGGAACCGTAAATCCTTATTGCTTGTGACTTGGTCAAGTACACCGAATGGGCCGCAGCCATGAGGTCGGGCTCCCGTATGAACCGGTTGGCCTTGTGCCATCTTAGAAGTAGCACTTCCAAACGCGTGACATGCATTTCGCTCAAGGTGGTGGAGGCCTAAAGCGTTCGGATTTGCCCATGGGGATGTCACGGTGCCTGGGGAAAGGAGTTGAGCCACAAGAATCTATCCCTCCTCAATTCGATGTCCAACCCGTACAAAAACAGCCTTGAGGTGAAGTCTATGCTCGGGAGGTGAGTGAATGAGCAGCTTGTGGGATATTCGGTTTTTTGCTGCTCGGGATCTCAATGCCCGTGTGCCCGCAGCCCTTTAGCCTAGCCAAAAACACATCCTCCGCTCCTCTCAAACCCTTTCGACGCCATGAAACATACCTTAAGCCCAACAAAAGTAAGCCTTGAGGCACGGTCGGCACTCGGGGTGTGGGCAAACAAGTAGCTTGTGGGATAATATTCGGTTCATGCTGCTCGGGAGCTCAATCGTCGTGCGTTGGTTAGGCTCAGCCCGGCCATTAAACACATGTTACCCTATTCCCGAACCCATTCGACAAATAAGAACCCAGCTTCCACCCCACAGACAACATCCTTGAGCCGTGATCAGTGCTCGGGGGGCGAGTGAACGAGCAGCTTGTGGGATTATCGAATTTTTGCTGCTTGTGATCTCGATCCTTGTGTGTTGACCACTATCAAGCCCAACCTCAAACACGACACATCATGCACTCAACCACCTATGGCCGTTCAGCTTAACCAAGACTGAGCTCCTAGCATGTATAGAACAACCTTTAGGCATGGCTAGCCGTTGGGGGTGAGCAAACGAGCAGGTGGTGGGATAATCGGTTTTTCGCTGCTCGGGAGCTTAATCCTTGTTCATTGGTCGAGCCGAAGCCCGGCCACAAACACATCTTTTGATGCTCAAAACACTGAAGGCATGGTTGTTTGACTCTCTTTTATTCCGGTTTCTCGCCTCTAGCGGTGCTTGTTGGGTTGTTGCCCCTTTGCTTCGTTTGGCTGCTTGATGTAGTCAGGTGGACGAAGGGGTGCATCCCGGCGGCAACATGTGGGGGCGCGTGAGTTACGTCTGGATCGTTTGTGTCGGCGGGCTCCCTGCTCGGGCAGTGAACCGTGGGCACAAGGTCCTCTTCAGAGAATGGTCCAAGGGCGCGCAAGCTCTGGGCAAGGCATGGTTTCCTGTGTTGGCTGCCTCGGTAAGGCGTCTTCAACCTTGATGCGAATCACGTTCGCCCGATGCCCTCATTGGGTGTGGGGTGGACATAGAGGCTGAGGTCGCCGTCCGCCCGCACGTTGCCTTCGTGCGCGTGCGGCTTGGGCTGTGGCCTCTTGTTGTGCTCCGGGATGCAGAACACTGTGTGGGCATGCATTCGCTTTGTCGATGCAGAGGCCCAATTGAGTGTTCTACGCTAAGCATGAAAGACCGTTGTTCGCGTGTTGACCCTCCGTTTCCTTGGGGGTGGCTCATGCGCGCCAGCGTCATCGAGGGGTGCTACCTAGTTGATCCTGCCAGTAGCCATATGCTTGTCTCAAAGATTAAACCATGCATTTGTAAGTATGAACTAATTCAGACTGTGAAACTGCGAATTGCTCACTAAATCAGTTATAGTTTGTTTGATGGTACCTCCTACTCGGATAACCGTAGTAATTCTAGAGCTAATACGTGCAACAAACCCCGACTTCTGGAACGGATGCATTTATTAGATAAAAGGTTGGCGCGGGCTTTGCCCGTTGCTCTGATGATTCATGATAACTCGACGGATCGCACGGCCTTTGCGCCGGCGATGCATTATTCAAATTTCTGCCCTATCAACTTTCTATGGTAGGATAGTGGCCTACTGTAAGACCCTTGTTTGCCGGACATGAGAATGTTGCCTTGAGACTTGTCTTGACAAGGACTTGACAAATAATGTGAAGGATGGCTGCTAAGTGTTAGGCCAGTGTGGCGATAGCGTAGCTAAAGGCAAGGCCGGAGGACTTGTCGATGTCAGGAGACATTTGGATGACATTGGATCGGACGCTCGCAGTGATGGGCGCCAAGCAGGGCGCCAAGGCAGCGTGCCAGGGCGAGGCAGCCTAGCCTGCCGAGACGGGCTGGCACACCAAGACTGCCGAGGCGCATGCCAACACTGTCGACTGCCGAGGCGCATGCCAACACTGTCAACTGCCGAGGCACGGTAGCGCCTGGCACACCAACACTGTCGAGGCGCGGTAGCGCTCCGCATCGCTGATCGTTGAGTCATTGGTCGGCACACCAGTCCACGGTGGATCGACCGGATAGTTAGTAGCTGGCGATTCTGCCGAAACGATTACAACTGCCATTCGTTGAATGTAGATTTTTGAGTTCGATGAATCTTATCCTTGTGAAGCATTTGTGCCAACGAGATTAATATCTATCCTATGCAATGTGGCGGCTGAGTTTATCTACTTATCCTTACCCAGGCAGAGGGGGTGTTGTCCCTGCCATCTATTATATATATGTCCCTTGTCCCTAGGAAAATGGTTGTTGGATTGTTGCCTTGATATTCGGATGTAAAGATTTGTACTTGGAATATATTGAATAAAAGATTATATTGCATTGTCCCTACTCTTTTGTATTCTTATTATTGCTTGTACGTGTGTTTGTAAAGGCTGAGTTGTGTTGCGAACATGACTGCCGCACAGCGGAAAAATGTTAGATTGACTAAGGCAAAACTTTCCCTGTGACATTTTGTATCAAAGCCTTGTTGTTACTATATCATGGCATCTACGACTGGAAGGACGTCGGCACGAGTGGCTCGGATTGAAAGTATTCTTGGTGCGACCGAGGACACTGAAATTGCCAACGGATATACTGTCCTTCGTGGATTAAAAATGTTGGCGGGTCAGGTTGCCGGGATGAGTCAAATGATCCAAAGATTGATGGAGAAAGATAATGCTGGTGCCCCTTCGGATAATGAGTTGGATAACTCACCGTTGGTTAAGAACCTACGAGATGAAATTTCTGCCTTGAAGGCACAACTCGAAGCTTCCCCGCACAATGATTCTAGACCACGAGTAAAGGTCCCGGACCCTAGGCCGTATGACGGTGTCCGAGAGTCAAAGACGTTGGAAAATTTCATTTGGGATTTGGAGCAGTACTTTTCGGCATCACGTGTGCCGGAAAGAGATATGGTGGTCGTGGCCGCCATGTTCTTTTCCGGCGATGCAAAAATTTGGTGGCGGTCTCGGTCTGAGGATGACCGTGAGTCGGGACGGCCTCCCATTGCGACATGGGATCAGATGAAGTGAGAGATGAGGGCTCAGTTCTTGTCTCATCATATTTCTTGGTCGTCCCGCGACCGTTTGAGAGGACTCCGGCAGACGGGGACCGTCCGGGAATATGTGAAAGCGTTTACCTCCTTACTGCTTGACATCAAGGGAATGTCCGAGGAGGATAAACTCTTCAACTTCATCACTTGGTTGAAGCCGTGGGCACAGAACGAATTACGTCGGCAGCGTGTGACAGAGTTGCCGTCGGCGATTGCGTGTGTGGAAGCGTTGGTGGATTTTAAGCCACCACAAGAGAAGTCTCGTCGTCAAGGCGAGAAAGGCGGGAACAACCCGCCTCCCAAGGGCAAGCAGATGTAGGGGAAGAGGAAGCGGGACGAAGCGTCGAGAGATTCGCCTAAGGGGAAGGCACCCGCGCAGGCTCATTCACCGAAGAAGCTTCGCCCTGCCGACGGCTGCTTCATCTGCCGAGGGCCGCATTTGGCGAGGGACTGCCCCAAGCGGCAGCAAGAGGCAGTAATGTTCGAGGAGAAAACCGAGGAGCCGATGGGCCAGAGCTTGTCCTTGTACGCATAAACCCGTTGCAAAGGCTAGGAGCCTTACAAGAAGGTACACAATCTTCCTCTCCTTTGCTTGCTAATTTATTATATTTGGATGTGAGTATTGCCGGGAAACCGGTAATTGCGTTGGTTGATTCGGGTGCGACCCATAATTTTATGAAAAATGAGGTAGCTGAGCGATTTGGCTTACTTTGTCCCCAACAAACTCCTAATTAAAGACGGTTAATGCCGCTGCGTCAAACGCGGTCGGTTTGCTTGAGGGCGTGTCTTTGTGGATTGATCATTGGGTGGGTACGATGGATTTTCTTGTGGTACCCTTAGACGATTTTGATGTGGTTTTGGGGAACGAATTTTTGCGGAAAGCCAAAGTGTCAATCATGCCTCACCTTGGTGGAATCCTCATCGGGGATGAGAGTAGACCTTGCTTTGCTCGGGCTGTGAGCCTGGACGAGGGGAAGAAATCCCCTCTTTTATCCGCAATGCAACTGAAAGATGGTGCTCGCAAAGGAAATCATACCTTTGCGGCAGTCTTGGTGAAGACAAGTCCCAGCCGGACCATGGAGGTACCGGATGTGGTTTCATCGGCGCTAGAGGAATTTGGGGATGTGATGCCCCCAAAATTGCCTCAACGGCTGCCTCCAAGGCATGCGGTGGACCACGCCATCGAGTTGGAGCGAGGTGCGAAGCCTCCGCCACAGGCACCGTATAGAATGGCACCGGCAGAATTGGCCGAGTTGCGGAAGCAGTTGAATGACCTGTTGAAGGCCGGGTTCATTCAACCTTCCAAGGCACCGTATGGGGCGGCGGTGCTATTCCAGCGGAAGTCGGACGGTACGTTGCGTATGTGTATCGACTATCGGGCTTTGAATAAAGTTACGATTAAGAATAAATATCCTATTCCGCGTACTGACGATTTGTTTGATTGGTTGTCCAGGGCATCCTTTTTCACGAAGCTAGATCTTCGGTCGGGCTATTGGCAAGTGCGAATTGCGGAAGGCGACGAGCCCAAGACGACTTGTGTGACAAGAAATGGTTCATATGAATTTCTAGTTATGCCGTTTGGGTTGACTAATGCCCCGACAACATTTTGTAATTTGATGAACGATGTATTATATGATTACTTAGACGATTTTTGTGTGGTTTATTTGGATGACATTGTAATATATTCTGAATGGTTAAATGATCATATTGTTCACTTACAAAAAGTATTTCAAAAATTGCGTGAATATGAACTGTATGTGAAAAAGGAGAAATGCAAATTTGCCCAACAGGAAATTATGTTTTTGGGACACAAGATCAGTAAGGGTCTTGTGAAAAATGGACGAGAGAAAGGTGCGGGCCATCGTGGACTGGCCACCTCCTAAGTCCGTCTCTGAGCTGCGATCGTTCCTAGGCTTGGCGAATTATTATCGTAAGTTTATCAAGGGATACTCGCGTAGAGTATCGCCCCTAACTGATTTACTTAAGAAAAACCAGCGATGGGTTAGGGATGATAATTGCCAAGGAGCCTTTGAAGGGCTGAAACAGGCTGTTGCGTCGGAACCTGTTTTGTGTTTGTCATGCTTTGACAAACCGTTTGAAGTGCATACGGATGCCTCGGACAAAGCCATTGGGGGCGTGCTAGTCTAGGAGGGCCATCCTGTTGCCTTCGAAGGAAGGAAACCTCAAGGGGCTGAACTGAAGTATTCAACCCATGAAAAAGAAATGTTAGCGGTGGTGCATTGCCTTCGAGTTTGGAGACACTGTCTGTTAGGCACTAAGTTTGTAGTGAAAACAGACAATGTTGCCAACACCTACTTCCAAACTCAGAAAAAATTGTCGCCTAAGCAAGCGCGATGGCAGGAGTTCCTACAAGAGTATGATTTTGTGTGGGAACATAAGCCAGGAGGGCATAACCTGGTTCCGAACACCATAAGTCGGAAGGCTTTGAGTGCCATGCAACGTGTTGTGGCAGCCTTGTCTAGGGTTGAGACCGATTTTGTTGGAAAAATCCGTGAATCCTCGAAAGAGGACCAAACCTATCAACGGTTACGACAACAAGTCATTGATGGCGTGGTACTTCGATATTGGTTGGAAAATGACTTGCTGTTTGCACAAGGCAGGCGCCTTTATGTTCCTGCGGGGAAACTAAGACATGAACTTTTGCGAGAAGTCCATGATTCCAAGTGGGCTGGACATCCGGGTCGAGAAAGGACTTTGGCACTGCTAGCCAAGAGTTATTTCTGGCCTAAAATCGAGTCGGAAGTGGAAGCCTACGTCAAGTCGTGCATGGTTTGCCAACTTGAAAAAACAGAAAGAAGGAATGAAGTCGGTTTGCTCAACCTCTTCCTGCCCCGGAAAGGCCATGGCAGTCGGCGTCTATGGATTTCATCTCGGGTTTCCCCTCGGTGCAAGGGTGCAAGTCGGTGATGGTGGTCGTCGATCGATTTTCCAAATACGCCGTCTTCATCCCGGCGCCAGGTGCTCCGGCGAGGAAGCGCCAAGCGCCTCGTCACGTTGTCAAATACTTGGCTTGCTCAAGACATTGTCGATGATAGAATAATGCGGTTCTGGTAGATTCTAGACAGTATTGTTCAATTTGATGGGGTCTGAACTGAAATTCTCGACTGCCAACCATCCACAAACGGATGGCCAGACCGAGCGCATAAATTCTCTTCTCGAGGAGTACTTACGACACTATGTGTCCGCTTCTCAGAGAAATTGGCTACCTTATGGATACCGCCCAATTTTGTTATAACTTGCACAAGAGCAGTGCGACGGGGCATAGTCCCTTCGAACTTGCCATAGGTTGGCAATCCTTGACTCCCCACGAAGTAGCAAGGCAGGATAAGGATACCGGATGTCCTGGTGCTCATCGCTTCGTTTTAAACCGACTAAATATGTTGGAAGAAGCGCGAGACAGCCTTGAGAAGGCTGCTCGCCGCATGAATAAGTATGCGGATGCTAAGCGGAGGCCGCTTGAGTTTAACGTCGGAGACAAGGTGTTGTTAAAACTTACTCCGCAAATTTGGAAACGGATCAGTAACAAAACTGACAACGATCCTTGATTCCTTAGTATGACGGACCCTTTGAGATCCTCAAAAAGATCGGTAATGTGGCTTATCGATTCAACTTGCCTGAACGATTGAGAGTGCATCTCACTTTCCACGTTAGCTTCCTTAAGCCTTACTAAGCCGATTTGGACA
>CM055892.1:682846-690346 GCA_029582165.1 Portulaca oleracea | reverse complement strand
GGGCGGACTTGGCGAAACTTGGGGGAGCAGGCGAACAAAGGGGTGGGGGAGGGATATGCAGTGGCGGGCCCGCCCCAGCCACATGCCCGGCGTGGCAAAACGAGTGTCGGCTGATGAAATGGGAGCCGGGCAACGCCGGCGTTTGTCGACGGACAATGCATGCGTCCCTCGTCGGATGCCAAGCGTCCCGCCCGGGCACGGCGCAGGACGACAGCGAGCAACACACTCGTCGATAGCCCGCCCGCGATCGCGGTCTCGGCGGTTACATGACGGCGACATCGCGATGTGTCGACGACAGCGACATCGCCGACGACATCGCGACAAAGGCTGCGGCAGCCAGCGACATCGCCGACGACATCGGCGATAAAGGTGGCGACGATACCGGCGACATCGCCGACGAAATGCGGCGATGGCGGCCGACGATGGCCAAGCGACATCGCCGATGACAACCAGCGATGACATCGCCGACACTACGATAAGTGTCGACTACAATGACATCGGCCGACGACATCGGCGACAACTGCGACGATGTCGGCAGCGATGTCGGCGACTGCGAACGACACTGTCGACTACAATATCAACGACACTCTGTGACAATGACTTTTCCGTAGCTTTCGTTCGTGCGCTTGGGATGAAACTTGGCGGGCTGTTTCCTTATGTTTTTTAAGGGTTTTCCGTGATTTTTTCGGATTTTTTCCGGGAGTCTTTGGCAGGCCTCGGGACGCTCTAAGTCGCCCCGGTTCGGGACACTCCTCCAGCTTTCGGTCGTCTGTTTTCCCTCAAATTTTGCAGATCATTTCTTTGTCCCGTTTAGCTATTTTACAGTATTTTTAGTGATTTTTTGGAGCCTTCCTTCGTCTCCTCCCGTGCCCACTCGGGAAAAAGCGATCCCAGGCCTAAAACCCAGAGCATCCAACGTCGGATGTGCAAAATAATTTGCAGTCTACTGATTTTTAAGAAATTTAGAAACTTGCCTTGCATTTTTCTGATTTTGCTACGATTTTTTGAAATTTTTTCCGTCTTTTGTAAATAAAAAATTATATAAAATAACCAGGGATGCGAAAAATTCCGAAAGATGATTTTTAGTAAATTAACATTATTATCTACTCAGGGGTATCTTCGAAAAAACATGGAAAAATCTAGAACTCAAAAAAAATCCATGCCCATTTTTTGGTCAAAACTATGCCACTGGTCGTAGATGGAGTTATTCACTTAAAGCTCTTTATAGGGGAGGTGCTTGGCAAGTGCTAGGACAGTGACAATGCCAGCGGCTGTCAACGACACCGAGCGACACTGTCAAGACCATGTTGAAAGAAGGGGCACTGTCCACCGTGGCATTTGTCCCGTCCGTGATCCTCGTACCCCTTCGAGCATGCTCGAGCGAACGTGGTTCGGCACCGCCACGCGTTCGAGCCCGCCCCCCGGACAAGCCCAGTGCCCCCGCGCGCGCTTTATAATCAAAGACACAGGGCACAGGGCACAGGGCATTGGGACACAGGGGCACGGGGGCGGACTTGGGCGGACTTGGCGAAACTTGGCGGAGCGAGCGAACAAGGGGGGGAGGGATATGCTGTGGCGAGCACGCCCCAGCCACGTGCCCCTCTTGCGAGGCTCGGGTGGGCTCCGCGACCGGTGAAGCATCGGATGCCGAGACCAGGCGGCGTGGCAAATCGAGTGTCGGCTGATGAAACGGGAGTCGGGCAACGCCGGCGACTGTCGACGGACAATGCATGCGTCCTTCTTCGGATGCCAAGCGTCCCGCCCGACCACGGTACAGGACGACAGCGAGCGACACAGTCGTCGGCAGCCCGCCCGTGATAGTGTCCACGACAGTGCCCGTGACATTGTCGACGACACTGCGACAGTGTCGACGACACTGCGACAGTGTCAGCGACAGCCAACAACGCTGTCGACGAAAGCAAGCGACAATGTCGACGACACTGCGACAGTGTCAGCGACAGCTAGCGACGCTGCCGACGACAGCCAGTGACATTGCCGACGACACTGCGACAGTGCCGACGACAACCAGCAACAATGTCGATGACACTGCGACAGTGCCGACAATTTGCTTTTGACAGTATGGTTTACACTAATTTGAGTCCATTACTGGCTATGTTATGCTTCAAAGGATGATATTATGGATGCTATGCTGCTGACAATTTGCTTCATATGTTATTTGGGAGTTTGCTTCATATGCTAATGATAGTACACTAATTTGGGTTTTTTCTTTTTTTGGAGTTTAGGGTTATTTTTAGGGGATGATAGTACACTAATTTGAGTTGAGCTGATCACAGTACATTAATTGGAGTTTGGTCTATGATTTACATCCCTGAAATGTATTTGACAGGCTATTACTAGCTCCGTGGCGAATGAATTGCCAAGGGTTGAGCATAGGAGGTGTGCACGTCACATATATGCCAATTGGAAGAAGACACATAAAGGGGATGAGTTGAAGATGCTTTTCTGGAAAGTTGCAAGAGCATACAATGAAACGGAGTTCAACCTTGGTTCAACTGAGTTGAGGCAATTTTTCCCTAATGCAGCAAATGACTTTGTAGCAGCAGATCCAAGAAGATTTTGTAGGGCTTATGTGACCACTGCAAACAAGTGTCACACCATTGTGAGCAATATTGTCGAAACATTTAATGCATATATCATGCAAGCAAGGGCGAAGCACCTTATATTTATGCTTGAAGACATTAGAGTATCTCTGGTGGAGAGGATTGTGACAAAGAAGACTTTGATGGACAAATCTGAAGATGATATATGCCCTAGGGTCAGAACTAAACTTGAGAAAGAGAAGGAAGAAGCAAAGAGATGTGAAGCACATGCATCACTCAATAGAATTTTTGAAGTGGATGATGGTCTTAATTCTTACATTGTGGATATGGATAACAAAACATGTGCCTGCAGAAAGTTCGATGTCACTGGAATCCCTTGCTCACATGCTATTGCTTGTTGTTCTTAGTTGAAGGAAGACTGTGAAAGCCATGTGCACCCATATTTCAAGAAGGAGATGTATTGCAAAGCTTATGAGAACCCCATATTTCCATGTGTAGGAGAGAAGCATTGGCCACAAAAGGATATGCCATTAGACTCTCCTCCAGTCAGAATAATGCCCATTAGACCAAAGAAAAACAGGCGAAAGGATCCTCATGAAGACCCTAAAAGAGCGGGGAAGCTCACTCGCCATGGGATGGAGATGGAGTGCTCTATTTTCCATAAAACCGGCCACAACAAGAGGACTTGCCCTGAAAAAAATAAGTCCATCTCAAGCTCTGCCCCTCCTACAAAGAGGCCAAGGGGTAGACCAAAAAAGCAAGCTGAATCTGCTACTGTTTCTGGGGAGGTCATTGTAGTTCCTCAAAGAACAAATGGACGTGGAAGAAGGGCAAACACAACTGGAAATGCTGGAGTGCGTATTATAAGAAGAACAGCAAGGGTGAGTTCATGTTTTAATTAGTTTCAAGGCCCTTTTTGTATGCTCACACGTCTCCACAAGCTGATTTTGTTTTTTTTTTTTTTTTTGTCAGATGCAACAACATGGGTCATCTACTCAACCTTTGGTATGCTCATAGGTCTCCACTGCCAACTGCTCACAGCCCCCACAGTCCACTCAATAGTGAAGATTCCTCCTTGTGCTTGATGTACCCATGTGCTTGATGTTCACATCTCAAGGCCCTTTTTTGAAAGCAACTTTGCATATGTATTGAACTTTGTCAACTTTTGCTACACTTGGGTTGCAGATTCTTTTGGTTAATTCAGGGTCAACTTTTATAGTTAATTTCGGCATTAATTCAGGATCAACTGTTAAAATTCTCTTTTGGATGTTTAGATTAGTTTGCTACTCAATAGATCAGTGAAGGCCTTGTTGGTTTGAACTTATATATTTGCAATGAAATCAGTTGTGTTTGGATTGAACTTATATATATCTAAGGTTGATTGTTGGTTCATTGTTGCTTTGTGTTTGGATACCCATGTGTTCGACCTTAATTTGTTAGGTAAAATATAGCTAACTTCATTATTCGTTTCTATTATGGTTCATTGTTGCCTTGAAATTAGTTGGGCAAAATATAGCTAAGTTTCATTGATTCATTGTTGGACAAAATATAGATATGTTCATTGTTCATAGAGTAACATACATCAAACATGCTACAATTCTTCATAGAGTAAATAATTAGACAAGCCACTACATATTGCATTTTAAAACATTAGATGCCCATCATAGTTACTAGACACACCTACCATTCCACACCAACTAAATGACCTTAGTTACAAAATACACACACCCATCCCTAAGAACCATTAACCAAAGTTGACAAAATACAACCCCCACATTTGATTCCCTCAACCATAATACTAACATATACCTACCCCATTACAAACTCTTCCCCATTACAAATGCAACAATCACTAACAACCACCACATTCTAACTCTCCTAGAGTCACTTTTTTGTATGTTTTTGATCTTTTTTAAAGTCATCTCTGCCTTTAAGTCTAGCAACTCTTGCTCTTCTTTCGCCCTTTTTCTCTTCTGTTTTTCAACCTTGTTCCTCAATCGACCAATTTCCTCCATCAATTTTGCCACTTCATCTGTGAAATCATGCTTTATATCCTTCACAGATGACTTTTTCCTGTTTTGCCCGATCTTCATCTCTTCCAGTTCAGCAACTAATGCTTCAACTTTTTCTTCCATTAATTTGTTCTTGTCAAGTTCACTTTTATCCACAGCAGGTTGCCAATCAAAATACCAACAATTATCAACCTGAGTTGAATTCAATTAGGGCTCAGATCTTTAGTTGTTTAATTGCGATCAAAATAATACCCAAATCATTTTGAAACCAAAACATCAATTGAATTAGGGCTCACCTTCCATAAATGTCAACCAAAGAACATCTTCCCTTTTGTAGATCCCTTGTTACATCTTTGATAAGTGACTGGAAGCTTGTGGTTACATAGCCTGACATCTTTCTCATCTCCATGTGCAATTTGCTTGCCCTTACCTTTCCCTACCATTGTCAGATTCGAAAAACCCTAATTATCCAACAAGATCCGTTGCCAAGTCAGACAGAGACATATCCAACAGAGATCGATCCAACAAGAGAGAGACGATAGAGCGAAGACAGAGGGAAGAGAGAGATAACGAGTTACAGAGGAAGAGATACACTCAGATTTCCATGTCTTCAATGGTGATGTTGTGGGCTGTCATGGTTTCGATTTAGGGAAGAGAGAGATAAGAGTGACAAAGGTTTAGATTTAGATGGGTTAGTTTTTTCATTAACAGTGGGGGGTGTGTTTTTACTGAGGTGGGTGAAACAAAGAGGAGGAGGGGAGAAGTTTTAGTGAGGTCAAACGGGGTCAAACGGGGTCAATGTTTTTAGAGTTAACGGGGTTAATACTTTTATTAACGGGGTTGATGACGTGGCACCGGTTTTTTTCCACCACCTACCACGTCAGCCCAGCAACCGGTTCGCCGCCCAAAAAATAGCTTAAGGTACATTAATGTCACCAAACTATAAAGGTTAGTGATATTACTGTCCAAAAGTGAAGGTCGGTATATTGCTATTCAACACCCCTAAAGGTCGGTATATTAACGTCCAATTTCCCTTTTAGTAAAGTAACATTATTATCTACCCAGGGGTATCCTCGGAAAAAATTGGAAAAATCTATAACTAAAAAAAAGCCATGCCCATTTTTTTGTCAAAACTATGCCATTGGCCGTAGATGGAGTTATTCACTTAAAGGTCTTTATAGAGGAGGTGCTTAGCAAGTGTTGGGCGGCAATGACGACCAGCGATCGCCGATGATTAATCGACATCGGCCGATGTCGACGACAGCGAGTGTCCATGGATGGCGTGGCATGGCAACCTCGTCAAAGGCACTATTGACATGCGGCCATGCACCTAACCTGTCCCGAACGGATGATGGAACAACGAGGCTCGGGTTGCCTCGGGAAGCGTGCCAAGCGTGAAAAAGTTGTCGATCGATACGGTTGCCTAGAATATTGATGCCTTGCTGTCCCGGTGTGCTTTGATAGTGTTTCTTGACGTCCGCGGTCGGTGGCATCCGCATTTGTTGCGGAGTCGCCACTACAGGTGAGGGCGTGCCCCCCTCACCCGCAACGGCGACCGCCCCTCTAGGCAGCGGGGGTGTTCGTCGGTAATTAAAGATGGTGAGCCACCTTACCTAGTCCCCAGCCCGCCACCGTTAGTTGCCTTTAGAGCCAAGCTACAGGTTGCGCCTTTTGTTGACCGACCTCGACCCAGGGCGGACGATGGGTTGTTGGGGCCTTCGGGTCCTGGCGAATTTTGACGCTCGTGGTACGGTGGCAGTCTCATTAGCCGTGGGATTAATGTGGAGGGATGATGCCTCCCTTGTGTGGGATAATTGTCGTAAGTGCGGTGACTGGTGGCGCCTGACCGGATGAGGCTCGGAACTAGTAGGTGGGAAGATCGAGGAGCGAGGCCCAGGATGTCTCTTGGCTTAGAAGACGGTTGGAATCGTATGGATCCGTAAATCCCTTTTGCCGAGGGCCTTTCGGAGGGTTGGAACCGTATGGATCCGTAAATCCTTGTTGCTTGTGACTTGGTCGAGTACACCGAATGGGCCGCAAGCATGAGGTCGGGCTCCTGTGCGAACCGGTTGGCCTTGTGCCATCTTAGAAGTAGCACTTCCAAACGCGTGACATGCATTTCGCTCAGGGTGGTGGAGGCCCAAAGCGTTCGGATTTGCCGATGGGGATGTCGCGGTGCCTGGGGAAAGGAGTCGAGCCACAAGAATCTATCCCACCACAATTCAATGTCCCACCCGTACAAAAACAGCCTCGAGGTGCAGTCAGTGCTCGGGAGGCGAGTGAATGAGCAGCTTGTGGGATATTCGGTTTTTTGCTGCTCGGGATCTCAATGCCCGTGTGCTCGCGGCCCTTTAGCCTAGCCACAAACACATCCTCCGCTCCTCTCAAACCCTTTTGATGCCATGAAACATACCTTAAGCCCAACAAAAGGAAGCCTTGAGGCACAGTCGGCGCTCGGGGTGAGGGCAAACGAGTAGCTTGTTGGATAATAATCGGTTCTTGCTGCTCGGGAGCTCAATCGTCGTGCGTTGGTTAGGCTCAGCCTAGCCATTAAACACATGTTACCCTATGCCCGAACCCATTAGACAAATCAGAACCAAACTTCTACCCCACAGACAACATCCTTGATACGTGATCGGTGCTCGGGGGGCGAGTGAACGAGCAGCTTGTGGGATTATCGGATTTTTGCTGCTTGTGATCTCGATCCTTGTGTGTTGACCACTATCAAGCCTAATCTCAAACACAACACATCATCCACTCAACCACCTATGGCCGTTCAGCTTAACCAAGACTGAGCTCCTAGCATGTATAGAACAACCTTTAGGCGTGGCAAGCCGTTGGGGGTGGGCAAACGAGCAGGTGGTGGGATAATCGGTTTTCGCTGCTCGGGAGTTTAATCCACGTTCGTTGGTCGAGCCGAAGCCCGG
>CM055892.1:662846-667846 GCA_029582165.1 Portulaca oleracea | reverse complement strand
CGCGGCCGACGACATCGGCAATGACAGTGTCGACGATACGGCGACGATCAATGATAATGATTTTTCCGTGGCTTTCGTTCGTGCGCTTGGGATGAAACTTGGCGGGCTGCTACCTTATGTTTTTTAAGGGTTTTCCGTGATTTTTTCGGATTTTTCCCGGGATGCTTTGGCCGGGCCTCGGGACGCTCTAAGTCGCCCCGATTCCGGGACACTCCATCAGCTTCCGCTCGTTCTCTTTGCCTAAAATTTTGCAGGTCATTTCCTCGTCCCATTTAGCTATTTTACAATATTTTTAATGATTTTTTGGAGCCTTCCTTCGTCTCCTCCCGTGCCCGCTCGAAAAAATAGCGATCCCGGGCCTAAAACCCGAGGCATCTGATGTCGAATGTCCTAAATAATTTGCAGTCCACTTCCCCTTGATTTTTAAAGAATTTAGAAACTTGCCTTGCATTTTTCTGATTTTTCTACGATTTTTTGGAATTTTTTCCGTTTTCGTAAAAAAAAAATTTAAAATAGCCCGTGCTGCGGTAAAATTCCGAAAAATGATTTTTAGCAAATTAACATTATTATCTACCCAGGGGTATCCTCGGAAAAAATTGGAAAAATCTAGAACTCAAAAAAAAGCCATGCCCGTTTTTTTGTCAAAAGTATGCCACTGGTCGTATATGGAGTTATTCACTTAAAGTTCTTTAGAGGGGAGGTGCTTGGCAAGTGCTGGGGCAGCGACAGTGCTAGTGGCTGTCGATGACAGCGAGCGACACTGCCAAGACCACGTTGAAAGAAGGGGCGCTGTCCACCGTGGCATTTGTCCCGTCCGCGATCTTCGTACGCCCTCGCGCATGCTTGAGCGAACGTGGGTCGGCACCGACCCCGCGTTCGAGCCCGCCCCCCGAACAAGCCCGGTGCTCCCGCGCGCGCATTATAATTAAAGACACAGGGCACAGGGCACAGGGCACATGGACACTGGGGCGCGGGGGCGGACTTGGGCGGACTTGGCGGAACTTGGCGGAACAGGCGAAGAAAGGGGGGGGAGGGATATGCTATGGCGGGCCCGCCCCCGCCGCGTGCCCCTCTTGCGAGGCGCGGGTGGGCTCCGCGACCGGTGAAGCATCGGATGCCGAGACGAGGCGGCGTGACAAATCGAGTGTCGGTTGATGAAACGGGAGCCGGGCAATGCCGGCGACTGTCGACGGACAATGCATGCATCGTTCGCCGGATGCCAAGCGTCCCGCCCTGGCACGACGCATGACAACAACGAGCGACACGATCGCCGACGACTGCGGCGGTGTCGGCGACAACTGCCGACGACAGTTGTCGGCGATGACCGCGCCGATGTCGGCGACGACAGCTAACGATGTCGGCGACTTCGCCGACGACATCGCAGCGACAGCTGTCGACGACAACTGCGGCGATCGCCGACGACATCGGCGACGCTGCGGCGACGGCGACGGCGACATCGCCGACGACATCGCGACAAAGGCCGACGATAACAATGACATCGGCCGACGACATCGCGACAAAGGCGGCGATGATGACCACGACATCGGCGATAAAGGCCGACGACAACTGCGGCGAGGGACACTGGCGACGACACTGCGACAATGCCGAGACACTGCGACAGTGCCGACAACACTGCCACAGTGCCGACGACACTGCGACAGTGCCGACGACACGCAGCGACACTATCGACGACACTGCGACAGTGTCGGCGACTGCGAACGACACTGTCGACGACACTCTGTGGCAATGATTTTTTTGTCGCTTTCGTTCGTGCGCTTGGGAGTCTTTGGCCAGGCCTCGGGACGCTCTAAGCCGCCCCGATTCCGAGACACTCCATCATCTTCCGCTCATCCTCTTTGCCTAAAATTTTGCATATCATTTCCTTGTCCCATTTAGCTATTTTACACTATTTTTAGTGATTTCTTGGAGCCTTCCTTCGTCTCCTCCCGTGCCCGTTCGGGAAAAAGCGCTCCCGGGCCTAAAACCCGGGGCATCCGACGTTGGATATGCAAAATAATTTGCAGTCTACTTCCCCTTGATTTTTAAGGAATTTAGAAAGTTGCCTTGCATTTTTCTGATTTTTCTACGATTTTTTGGAATTTTTTCCGTTTTCGCAAATAAAAAATTATATAAAATAACACGGAATGCGAAAAAATTCCGAAAAATGATTTTTAGTAAATTAACATTATTATCTACCCAGGGGTATCCTCGGAAAAAATTGGAAAAATCTAGAACTCAAAAAAAAGCCATGCCCATTGTTTTGTCAAAACTACTGGCCGTAGATGGAGTTATTCACTTAAAGCTCTTTATAGGGGAGGTGCTTGGCAAGTGCTGGGGCAGCGATGGCTGATACCGACGATCGGCGGCGACCTGTCAATCGGCGATGTCGACGGCAACGAAGGCGTCCATGCATGGCGTGGCATGGCAACCTCGTCAAAGGCACTGTCGACATGCGGCCATGCACCGAACCTGTCCCGGACGGATGATGGAACAACGAGGCTCGGGTTGCCTCGGAAAGCGTGCCAAGCGTGAAAAAGTTGCCGATCGATACGGTTGCCTTGGATATTGATGCCTTGCTGTCCCGGTGTGCTTCAGTAGTGTTTCTTGACGTCTGCGGTCGGTGGCATTTCGCATTTGTTGCGGAGTCGCCACCACGGGTGAGGGCGTGCCCCCCTTCACCCGCAACGATGGCCGCCCCTCTAGGCAGCGGGGGTGTTCGTTGGTAATTAACGATGGTAAGCCACCTTGCCTTGTCCCCAGCCCGCCATCGTTAGCTGCCTTTAGAGCCAAGCTATAGGTTGCGCCTTTTGTTGCCCGACCTCGACCCGGGGCGGACGATGGGTTGTTGGGGCCTTCGGGTCCTGGCGAAATCTTGACGCTCGTGGTACGGTGGCAGTCTCATTGGCCGTGGGATTAATGTGGAGGGATGATGCCTCCCTTGTGTGGGATAATTGTCGCAAGTGCGGTGACTGGTGGCGCCTGACCGGACGAGGCTAGGAACTAGTAGGTGGGAAGATCGAGGAGCGAGGCCCCGGATGTCTCTTGGCTTAGAAGAGGGTTGGAACCGTATGGATCCGTAAATCCCTTTTGCCGAGGGCCTTTCGGAGGGTTGGAACCGTATGGATCCGTAAATCCCTGTTGCTTGTGACTTGGTCGAGTACACCGAATGGGCCGCAGCCATGGGGTCGGGCTCCTGTGCGAACCGGTTGGCCTTGTGCCATCTTAGAAGTAGCACTTCCAAACGCGTGACATGCATTTCGCTCAGGGTGGTGGAGGCCCAAAGCGTTCGGATTTGCCGATGGGGATGTCGCGGTGCCTGGGGAAAGGAGTTGAGCCACAAGAATCTATCCCACCACAATTCGATGTCCAACCCGTACAAAAACAGCCTCGAGGTGCAGTCAGTGCTCGGGAGGCGAGTGAATGAGCAGCTTGTGGGATATTCGATTTTTCTTTGCCGATCTCAATGCCCGTGTGCTCGCGGCCCTTTAGCCTAGCCACAAACACATCCTCCGCTCCTCTCAAACCCTTTTAACGCCATGAAACATACCTTAAGCCCAACAAAAGTAAGCCTTGAGGCACAGTCGGCGCTTGGGGTGAGGGCAAACGGGTAGCTTGTGGGATAATATTCGGTTCGTGCTGCTCGGGAACTCAATCGTCGTGCGTTGGTTAGGCTCAGCCCAGCCATTAAACACATGTTACCCTATGCCAGAACCCATTCGACAAATCAGAACCCAGCTTCCACCCCACAGACAACATCCTTGAGCCTTGATCGGTGCACTGGGGGTGAGTGAACGAGCAGCTTGTGGGATTATCGAATTTTTGCTGCTTGTGATCTCGATCCTTGTGTGTTGACCACTATCAAGCCCAACCTCAAACACAACACATCATCCACCCAACCACCTATGGCCGTTCAGCTTAACCAAGATTGAGTTCCTAGCATGTATAGAACAACCTTTAGGTGTGGCTAGCTGTTGGGGGTGGGCAAACGAGCAGGTGGTGGGATAATCGGTTTTTTGCTGCTCGGGATCCTCGTTCCTTGGTCGAGCCGAAGCCCGGCCACAAACACATCTTTTGATGCTCAAAACACTGAAGGCATGGTTGTCTGACTCTCTTTTGTTTCGGTTTCTCGCGTCTAGCGGTGCTTGTTGGGTTGTTGCCCCTTTGCTTCGTTTGGCTGCTTGATGCAGTCAGACGGACGAAGGGGTGCATCCCGGCGGCAATTAAATCAGTTATAGTTTGTTTGATGGTACCTGCTACGAGCTATGTGGAGGTAACCCTTCACAGCTAGCTTCTTAGAGGGACTATGGCCTTCCAGGCCACGGAAGTTTGAGGCAATAACAGGTCTGTGATGGCCTTAGATGTTCGGGTCGCGCGCTTACTTTGATGTATTCAACGAGTCTATAGCCTTGGCCGACAGGCCCGGGTAATCTTTGAAATTTCATCGTGATGGGGATAGATCATTGCAATTGTTGGTCTTCAACGAGGAATTCCTAATAAGCACGAGTCATCATCTCGCGTTGACTACGTTCCTGCCCTTTGTACACACCGCCCGTCGCTCCTACCGATTGAATGGTCCGGTGAAGTGTTCGGATAGCGGCGACGTGGGTGGTTCGCCGCCGGCGACGTCGCGAGAAGTCCACTGAACCTTATCATTAAGAGGAAGGAGAAGTCGTAACAAGGTTTCCGTAGGTGAACCTGCGGAAGGACCATTCTCGAAACCTGCCCAGCAAAGCGACCTGTGGACGAGTAAACATCACACGCGGCGAGGGGTGCTTCGGCCCTCTCCTCGTGCCAGGGGAGCCCCCCTCGTGGGGGTGCCCCCGGTGAAACAACGAACCCTGGCGCGGATTGCGCCAAGGAACACAAACTCATGGCGTGCCCGCCCACGAACGGTTCGTCGGCGAGCTTTGTCCCCCTACTTAAGCGTAGCGACTCGGCAGCGGATATCTCGGCTCGCGTCGATGAAGAGCGTGGCGAAATGTGATACTTGGTGTGAATTG
>CM055892.1:645346-657846 GCA_029582165.1 Portulaca oleracea | reverse complement strand
CAACGAGCGACATTGTCAAGACCACGTTAAAAGAAGGGGCGCTATCCACCGTGGCATTTGTTCCGTCCGCGATCCTCGTACGCCCTCGCGCATGCTCGAGCGAACGTGGGTCGGCACCGACCCCGCGTTCGAGCCCGCCCCCCGGACAAGCCCGGTGCCCCCACGTGCGCATTATAATCAAAGACACAGGGCACAGGGACACAGGGGCGCGGGGGCGGACATGGGCGGACTTGGTGGAACAGGCGAAGAAAGCGGGGGGGAGGGATATGCTGTGGCGGTGGCCCCACGTGCCCCTCTTGCGAGGCGCGGGTGGGCTCCGCGACCGGTGAAGCATCGGATGCCGAGACGAGGCGGCGTGGCAAATCGAGTGTCGGCTGATGAAACGGGAGCCGGGCAATGCCGGCGTTTGTCGACGGACAAAGCATGCCTCGTTCGCCGGATGCCAGGCGTCCGCCGAACACGGCGCATGGCGCAGCGGCGGCGGCGATCGTCGACAAGCCCGCCGCGGCGATGTCGGCGACAACGCGCGGCGATGTCGACAACAACTGCGACGACGTCGCGGCGACAGCGGCGGCCCATCGGCGGCGAGCAGCCATTGTCGGCGACAACTGCGGCGATGTCGGCGGCGCGGCAGCGTCGGCCGGCGACAACTGCGGCGATCTGCCGGCGATAACGGCCGGCAGCGCATCAGCGACAACTGCGGCGATCGCGCGGCGGCGAGCAACACTGTCGGCGACAACTGCGACATAGCCGACGGCGGCGGCCGACGCTGCCGGCGACAACGTGGCGATGTCGGCGGCGACCCGGCGACATCGGCGACAACTGCGGCGATCTCGGCGACGGCCAGCGACGCTGGCGGCGACAACTGCGGCGATCCCGGCGGCGGCGGCGACAGCATCGGCGACAACTGCGGCGATGCCGGCGGCGACCAGCGACGCTTGTCGACAACAACTGCGGCGATCGCGATAGCGACCGCTGCGACACGCTGCGGCGGTCACAGCGACAACGAACTGCGACAATGTCGCGGCGCGGCGGCGATGGCGGCGGCGAACGACAACATTGGCGACACTCTGTGACAATGATTTTTCCGTGGCTTTCGTTCGTGCGCTTGGGATGAAACTTGGCGGGCTGCTTATGTTTTAAAGGTTTTCCGTGATTTTTCCGGATTTTTTCCGGGAGTCTTTGGCCAGGCCTCGGGACGCTCTAAGTCGCCCGGTTCCGGGACACTCCTCTAGCTTTCGATCGTCCGTTTTCCCTTAAATTTTGCAGATCATTTCCTTGTCCCATTTAGCTATTTTACAGTATTTTTATTGATTTTTTGGAGCCTTCCTTCGTCTCCTCTCGTGCCCGCTCGGGAAAAAGCGATCCCGGGCCTAAAACCCAAGGCATCGGACGTCAGATGTGCAAAATAATTTGCAGTCTACTTCCCCTTGATTTTTAAAGAATTTAGAAACTTGCCTTGTATTTGTCTGATTGTTCTTCGATTTTTTGGAATTTTTTCCGTTTTCACAAATAAAAAATTATATAAAACAACCCAGGCATCGAAAAAATTCCGAAAAATGATTTTTAGTAAATTAACATTATTATCTACCCAGGGGTATCTTCGGAAAAAATTGGAAAAATCTAGAACTCAAAAAAAAGCCATGCCCATTTTTTTGTCAAAAGTATGCCACTGGCCGTAGATGGAGTTATTCACTTAAAGCTCTTTAGAGGGGAGGTGCTTGGCAAGTTTTGGGGCAGCGACAGTGCGGTGTCGGCGGCAATGGCGACAACTGTCAAGACCACGTTAAAAGCGGCCCATGTCGCGTGGCATTTGTCCCGTCCGCGATCCTCGTACGCCCTCGAGCATGCTCGAGAGCGTGGTCGGCACCGACCAGCGTTCGAGCCGCCCCGGACAAGCCGGTGCCGCCCGGACAAGCCCAGCGCGCATTATAATCAAAGACACGAGGGCACGAGGATATAGGCGCGGGGCGGACTTAGCGGAGCGAGCGAAGCGGGAGGATATCTTTGTGGCGGGCCCGCCCCCACCACGTGCCCCTCTAGCGAGACGCGGGTGGGCTCCGCGGCCGGTGAATCATCGGATGAGGGAGCGGCGTGGCAAATCGAGTGTCGGTGATGAAAGCGGGGCCGGGCGTCTGCGGCTATCGGCGACAATCATGCATCGTTCGCGGATGCAGCGTCCGCCGAACGCGCCAGCGGCGGCGGCGACACGATCGTCAACAAGCCCGCCAGCGGCGATGTCGGCGGCGGCCAGCGGCGATGTCGGCGACACTACGACAATGTCGCGACGGCAGCGGCCATCGGCGGCGGCGGCGGCAGCTGTCGGCGACGTGCGGCGATGTCGGCGCGGCGCGGCATTGTCGGCGGCGGCGGGGACGCATCGGCGACAACTGCGGCGATCGGCGGCGGCCGGCGACAGCGGCGGCGACGCTGCGGCGATCTGCGGCGGCAGCGACTGTCGGCGACAACTGCCGGCGACATGCCGGCGCGGCGGCGGCGACAGCTGTCGGCGACAACTGCGGCGATGCGAAGCGATGGCCGGCGACAACTGCGGCGGTCGGCGGCGATGGCCGGCGACAACTGCGGCGATCGCGGCGGCGACGCTGTCGGCGACAACTGCGACGCTGCCGGCGACGCTGCGACGCTGCGGCGATCGCTGCGACGGCGACGGCTGTCGGCGACAACTGCGGCGATGTCGGCGGCGGCGACGCGATCGGCGACACTCTGTGACAATGATTTTTCCGTGGCTTTCGTTCGTGCGCTTGGGATGAAACTTGGCGGGCTGCTTCCTTATGTTTTTTAAAGGTTTTCCGTGATTTTTCCGGATATTTTCCGGGAGTCTTTGGCCAGGCCTCGGGACGCTCTTAGTCGCCCGGTTCTGGGACACTCCTCTAGCTTTCGATCGTCCGTTTTCCCTCAAATTTTGCAGATCATTTCCTTGTCCCATTTAGCTATTTTACAGTATTTTTAGTGATTTTTTGGAGCCTTCCTTCGTCTCCTCTCGTGCCCGCTCGGGAAAAAGCGATCTCGGGCCTAAAACCCGAGGCATCCGACGTCAGATGTGCAAAATAATTTGCAGTCTACTTCCCCTTGATTTTTAAGGAATTCAGAAACTTGCCTTGCATTTTTCTGATTTTTCTACGATTTTTTGGAATTTTTTCCGTTTTCGCAAATAAAAAATTATATAAAACAACCCGGGCTGCGAAAAAATTCCGAAAAATGATTTTTATTAAATTAACATTAGTATCTACCCAGGGGTATCCTCGGAAAAAATGAAAAAATCTAGAACTCAAAAAAAAGTCATGCCCATTTTTTTGTCAAAACTATGCCACTGGCCGTAGATGGAGTTATTCACTTAAAGCTCTTAATAGGGGAGGTGCTTGGCAAGTCTTTGGGGCAGCGCGAGTGCAGCGGCGATCGGCGGCAATGGCGACATCGGACGATGTCGGCAATGGCGTCCATGCATGGCGTGGCATGGCAACCTCGTCGAAACGCTTGTCGACATGCGACGCCACGAACTGTCGGACGGATGATAGAACAACGAGGCTCGGGTTGCCTCGGGAAGCGCGCCAAGCGTATATTTAAACGGATGATACCGGGCTCTTCGAGTCTGGTAATTGGAATGAGTACAATCTAAATCCCTTAACGAGGATCCATTGGAGGCAAGCGATGGTGCCCGCGCGGTAGTTCGGCTCAATAGCGTATATTTAAGTTGTTGCAGTTAAAAAGCTCGTTGTTGGACCTTGGGGTGGGACAGTGAGAGCGTGCGAAGTGTTCCGTCTGATCCTGCTCTTGCGCGGCGCTGCCAGCCTTAAGGCCGGGCGGGTGCCATGGCCTTATTACTGAAGAAATTAGAGTGCTCAATGCGAGCCTCGCTCTGGATACATATTAGCATGGGATAACATCATAGGATTCGGTCCTATTGTGTTGGCGCCGGGATCGGAGTAATGATTAACGAGGGACGATCGGGGCATTCGTATTTCATAGTCGGTGAAATTCTTGGATTTATGAAAGGCGAACAAGCTGAAAGCATTTGCGAGATGTTTTCATTAATCAAGAACAAAAGTTGGGGGTCTCAACCATAAACGATGCCTACCAGGGATCGGCGGATTTTGCTTTTAGGGCGCCTTGGCACCTTATGAAATCAAAGTTTTTGGGTTAGGGAGTATGGTCAAAGTGAAACTTAAAGGAATTGTGGAAGGGCACCACGGGAGTGGAGCACTGCGGCTTAATTTGACTCAACGGAAACTTACGAGTCGGACATAGTAAGGATTAATGGTGAGAGCTCTTCCTTGATTCTATGGGTGGTGGTGCATGGCGTTCTTAGTTGGTGGGCGATTTATGCAGTTAATTAGTTAACGAGCGAGACCTCGGCCTGTAACTAGCTATGTGGAGGTAACCCTTCACGGCTAGCTTCTTAGAGAGGACTATGGCCTTCGGGCCACGGAAGTTTGAGGCAATAGCAGTGCGTGATGCCCTTAGATGTTACGGGCGCGCGCGCTTCTGCGATGTATTCAACTAGTCTATAGCCTTGGCCGACAAGCCCGGGTAATCTTTGCAATTTCATCGTGATGGGGATAGATCATTGCAATTGTTGGTCTTCAACGAGGAATTCCTAGTAAGCACCAGTCATCAGCTCGCGTTGACTACGTCCCTGCCCTTTGTACACACCGCTCGTCGCTCCTACCGATTGAATGGTCCGGTGAAGTGTTCGGATCGCGGTGACGTGGGTGGTTCGCCGCCGGCGACGTCGCGAGTAGTCCACTGAACCTTATCATTTAGAGGAAGGAGAAGTCGTAACAAGGTTTCCGTAGGTGAACCTGCGGAAGGATCATTGTCGAAACACCTTGTGAGCGACACGTGGGCGAGTAAACATCACCGCGCGGCGAGGTGCCGGGCCTCCTCGTCGGGAGCCCCTAATTGGGGTGCCCCCGTGGAAACAACGAACCCCGGCGGGGACGGCGCCAAGGAACACAAACGCCTGGCGTGCGCGCGTCAGCGGTTCCGCCGCGGCGGCTGTCCTACTTAACACAGCGACTCGGCAGCGGATATCTCGGCTCGCATCGATGAAGAGCGTGGCAAAATCGATACTTGGTGTGAATTGCGAGAATCCGTGAACCATCGAGTCTTTGGGCGCAAGTTGCGCGAAGTCTTACGGTGAGGCGCGTCTGCACAGGCGTCACGCTGCGTCTCCCAGCCCTCGTGGAGGATGGATGATGGCCTCCGTGCCTGGTCGAGCGCGGTGGCCTAAATCGGGCCAGGGGCGACCGGTATTGTGGCGATTGGTGGTTGTGAGGCTTAACGGCTGTTTACATCAGCCATGGAAGCCTTTGTTGGGATGGGCTTCTTGGACCCATGGGTGGCTCGAAGCAGCAAACCGTTGCGACCCTAGTCGGCGGGGCTACCGTGAGTTTAAGCATATCAATCGCGGAGGAAAAGAAACTTACAAGGATTCCCCTAATGCAGTGAAAAGCAGGAAGAGCCCGACTTTAAAATCGGGCGGCCTCGCCGTCTGATTAGTCTGGAGAAGCATCCTCTGCGGCGGGCCGGGCCCAGCCCACGGAAGAGGCGCGAGAAGAGTGAGAGCCGTCGTGCTCGGACCTGTCGCACCACGAGAACTGTCACGAGTCGGGTTGTTTGGGAATCTGACCCCAATGAGCGGTAAATTCCGTCGAGGCTAAATACGGGCGAGGTAGATGGCGAACAATCTGCGAGGAAAGATGAAAGGACTTTGAAAAGAGAGTCAAAGAGTGCTTGAAATTGTCGGGAGGAAGCGGATGGGGCGGCGATGCGCCCGTTCGGATGTGGAGCGGCCTGGCCGGTCGCGATCGGCTTCGAGTGCGGGCCAAGCGGATTGGGAGGCGGCTAAACCGGTTCCGGGGCGTCGTCCTCGCGATCGTGGTTGGTAGCGCGGCGTCGCGGCGTGCTCGGCGCTGCGTGCTCGGCGTCGGCTGCGGGCCCCATTCGGCCGTCTTGAAACACGGACCAAGTCGGCATGTATGCGAGTCAGCGGCGAGTAAACCCGTCTGACGAGGAAGCTAATTGGCGGGATCCTTGCGGGTGCTCGTAAGCCGACCTTGATCTTCCGAGAAGGGTTAGTGTGAGCATACTGCCGGGACTGAAAGATGGTGAACTATGCTGGCGGGCGAAGCGGAGAAACTCTGGTGGAGGCGGCGTCTTGGCGTCTGGTCGTTCGTCGACTTGGGTATAGAGGCGAAAGACTAATCGAACTTTCTAGTAGTGGTTCCCTCAAGTTTCCCTCGGGATATTTGGAGCTCATATGCGAGTTCTATCGGTAAAGCCAATGATTAGATAGGTAGGGCGCCAGCGCGATGCCCTCGACCTATTCTCGAACTTTAAATAGGTAGGGCCAGTGTTGCTTTGTTGAGCCGCGCCCGGAATCGAGCTCAGTGGGCCATTTTGGTAAGCGAGTAGCGATGCGGGATGAACCGAAGCCAGATTCTGATGCCCAATGCAAGGCTAACCTAGATCCCGAAAGGGTTTTGGTCGATTAAGGCAACGGGGCGGTGGTCATGGAAGTCGAAATCCGCTGGGCGTGTAACAACTCACTGCGAATCAACTAGCCCGAAAATGGATGGCGAAGCGCGCGACCTATACGGCCGTCGGGGCAAGTGCGAGCCGATGAGTAGAAGAAGCGCGGTCATTGTAAAACGTAAGCGCGAGCGATGCGGGCGGCCGTCGGTGCAGATTTTGGTGGTAGTAGCAAATATTCAAATGAGAACTTTGAAGGCGAAGAGGAAAGGTTCCATGTGAGCGACACTTGCACATGGGTTAGCCGATCCTAAGAGGCGGGAAGCCGTCCGACGGTAGCGTTCGCGAGCTTGAGAATCGGGTTAAAATTCCCGAATCGGGACTTGGCGGTTGGCGGCAACGTTAGAAGTCGGAGGCGTCGGCGGGAGCCTCGGGAAGAGTTATCTTTTACGTTTAACGACTGCCCACCTGAAGCGACTCAATCGGAGGTAGGGTCGGTAGTGCAAACCGCCGCGTCGCGTGGTGTCGGTGCGCCCGGCGACCCTTGAAAATCGGAGGCCAGTGCCGACCACGCCGGTCGTACTCATAACGCGCATCAGTCTCAGGTGAGCGACCTGCAGTCGATGGAACAATATAGGCAAGGAAGTCGGCAAAATGGATCGTAACCGGAAAAGGATTAGCTCACGAGAGTGGGCGGGGTCGATCCGATCCGAACCGTCATTGTCGGCGGACTGCTCATTTGCTCGCGGCGAAGCGGTCGCCAGCGTCTTGCCGAGGAGACAGTTAGGAATGGCCCGCCGGGGCTTTCCGGCGTCGAAACGATCAACTCGAGCCAAATGCGGACAAGGAATCCATTGTTTAATTAAAACAAAGCATTGCGATGGTCCTGCGGATGTTAGCGCAATGTGATTTACGCGGTGCTCTGAATGTCAAAGTGAAGAAATTCAACCAGCGGGTAAGCGGCGGGAGTAACTATGACTCTCTTAAGGTAGCGAATGCCTCGTCATCTAATTAGTGGCGCATGAATGGATTAACGAGATTCCCACTGTCACATCTACTATCGGTGAAACCACGGCCAAGGCGAGAATCGTGAGGAAAGAAGACCTGTTGAGCTTGACTGTAGTCAGACTTTGTGAAATGACTTGAGTGGTGTAGCATAAGTGGGAGCTTGGTATGAGTGAAATACCACTACTTTTAACGTTATTTTACTTACTCAGTGAGTGATGAGGCATTGCCCCTCTTTTTGGACCTAAGGCTCGCAGCGAGCCGATCGGCGGAGGACATTGTCGGTGGGGAGTTTGGTGGCGGCACATCTGTTAAAAGATAACGCGGTGTCTAAGATGAGCTCAGCGAGAACATAAATCTCGTGTGGAGCGAAGGGTAAAAGCTCGTTTGATTACGATTTTGATGCGAATACGAACCATGAAAGCGTGGCCTAACGATCCTTTAGATCTTGAATTTGAAGCTAGAGGTGTCGGAAAAGTTACCCGAGGATAAGCGGCTTGTGGCGACCAAGCGTTCTTAAGCGGCGTTGCTTTTTGATCCTTCGATGTCGGCTCTTCCTATCATTGTGAAGTAGAATTCACCAAGTGTTGGATTGTTCACCCACCAATAGGGAGCGTGGTGGGTTTAGATCGTCGTGAGGCAGTTAGTTTTACCCTGCGATGGCGATGTCGCGATGGTAATTCAACCTAATGCGAGAGGAACCGTTGATTCGCACAATTGGTCATCGCGCTTGGTTGAAAAGCGATGTGGCGAAGCTACCGTCTGTTGGATTATGGTGAGCGCCTAGAAGTCGAGTCAGGGCGAAGTGATGCATCGCCCACCGCCCGTTGCCGACTGCGATGAGGCTTGGCCCCAGGCGCGTGTCGTAGGCTAAGCTAAGCGCGGCGGATGCGCGCGAGCCGCCTTGAAGTACAATTCCTACGGCGGCGGGTTGAATCCTTTGCGGACAACTTAAATCTGGCGGGGTATTGTAAGTGGCGAGAGGTGCCTTGCGCCACGATCCGCGAGATTGACCCTATGTAAGCCGATTCGTCCCTCCTCTCGACCCTCCTCAATTAAATCGATCCTTTCCCAGAGGTTGAAGTTGCTCGGCGAAAGGATATGCTAAATGTTCTGCCATTTGGAAATTTGCTAAGAAATGAGGCGTCGGGGCGCATGCATGCCGGCGATAAGGAAAGCAGCGTGCATATGCCAAGTGTGGAGGCGTGGCGTGGCGTGGAATAAAGGCCGGCGCGCGGCTTGTGGAGAAAAAGCGGATGCAAACACGTCCATGGGAGAAAGTGCGAGCCTAGGCGGGGCGGCCGCCCGCCGCGACCGAGTCGTCTCGGCCAGCGGGTGGGCACCGCAAGCAGCGAAGCATCGCATGCGAGGCGGCGTGGCAAATCAGTGTCGGTTGATGAAAGCGGGGCCGGCAATCGGCGATTGTCGGCAGGCAATGCATCGTCGCCGTCGGATGCCAAGCGTCGGCCGGGCACCTCGCCGGGCGGCGGCGACCGGCCGCGGCGATTTCGCGGCGACCATCGTCGATGTCGGCGACGACCCGCCCAGCGTCGTCGGCGGCCAGCCACTTGTCGGCAAGCGCGGCAGCGTCGAAGAGCGGCCGGCGGCGCTGTCGGCGGCGACAGCGGCGATGTCGGCGGCGTTGCGGCGATGTCGCGGCAGCGTCGGCGGCAGCGAGCGCCGGCGGCGATGTCGCCGGCGATGTCGTCGGCAGCTATGCGTCGGCGACAGCGCGTCGGCGATGTCGGCGGCGATCGATGACAATGATTTTCCGTGGCTGTCGTTCGTGCGCTGGGGATGAAACTTGGCGGGCTGCTACCTTATGTTTTTAAGGGTTTTCCGTGATTTTCGGATTTTCCGGGATGCTTTGGCGGGCCTCGGGCGCTCTAAGTCGCCGATTCGGGACCTGCATCGGCTTCCGCTCGTCCTCTTTGCCTAAAATTTTGCAGGTCATTTCCTCGTCCCATTTATCTATTTTACAATATATTTAATGATTTTTTGGAGCATTCCTTCTACTCATCACGTGCCCGCTAGTTAAATATCGATCACGGGCCTAAAACCGAGGCATCCGATGTCGAATGTCCAAAATAATTTGCAGTCCACTTCCCTTGATTTTTAAAGAATTTAGAAACTTGCCTTGCATTTTCTGATTTTCTACGATTTTTGGAATTTTTTCCGTTTTATAAAAAAAAAATATAAAATAGCCCGGGCTGCGGAAAAATTCTGAAAAATGATTTTTAGCAAATTAACATTATTATCTACCCAGGGGTATCCTCGGAAAAATTTGGAAAAATCTAGAACTCAAAAAAAATGCATTCCCATTTTTGTCAAAAGTATATGGCCGTAGATGGAGTTATTCACTTAAAGCTCTTTAGAGGAGGTGCTTGGCAAGTCTTGGGGCAGCGGCAGTGCGGTTTGTCGGCGGCAATGGCGACATCAAGACCACGTTGAAAGAAGAGCGATCGCGTGGCATTTGTCCGTCCGCGATCCTCGTCGCCCTCGCGCGTGCTCGGCGGCGTGGGTCGGCAGCGACCAGCGTTCGAGCTCGCCCGGTCAAGCCGGTGCCCCGTCGCGCGCGTTATAATCAATGACGAGGCACGGGGCACGAGGACACAAGCGCGAGGCGGACTTAGGCGGACTTAGCGGAACTTGGCGGCGAGGCGAAGAAAGGGGCGGATATCTTTGTGGCGGGCCCGCCCCGCCGTGCCCCTCTTGCGGCGCGGGTGGGCTCGCGACGGTGAAGCATCGGATCTGCGAGGCGGCGTGGCAAATCAGTGTCGGTTGATGAAAGCGGGGCCGGCGTCTGCATTGTCGGCGAACAATGCATGCATCGTTCGCGGATGCCAGCGCCCGCCCGGGAGCGGCGCATGGCGGCAGCGGCGGCACGCGATCGTCGACAACCCGCGGCGGTGTCCACGGCAAGGTCGGCGACGGCCAGCGGCGGTGTCGGCGACAACTGCGGCGATGTCGGCGATGGCGGCGGCGTGTCGGCGGCGGCGACATTGTCGGCGACAACTGCGACAATGTCGGCCCGGCGGCGGCCGGCGGCGCTGTCGGCGACAACTGCGGCGGTCTCGCGACGGCGAGCGGCGACACTATCGGCGACAACTGCGGCGGCGACTGCGGCGAGCGGCGTGACAGCGTCGATGACACTGCGATCTTGAAGCGAGCGAGCGGCGACCTGCGGCGATGCGGCGACAGCGGCGACTGTCGGCGACAACTGCGGCGATGTCGGCGGCGATGTCGGCGGCTGCGGCGATCTTATCGGCGACACTCTGTGACAATGATTTTTCCGTGGCTTTCGTTCGTGCGCTTGGGATGAAACTTGGCGGGCTGCTTCCTTATGTTTTTTAAAGGTTTTCTGTGATTTTTCCGGATTTTTTCCGGGAGTCTTTGGCCAGGCCTCGGGACGCTCTAAGTCGCCCGGTTCCGGGATACTCCTCGTGCTTTCGATCGTCCGTTTTCCCTCAAATTTTGCAGATCGTTTCCTTGTCCCATTTAGCTATTTTACAGCATTTTTAGTGATCTTTTGGAGCCTTCCTTCATCTCCTCCCGTGCCCGCTCTTGAAAAAGCGATCCCGGGCCTAAAACCCGGGACATCCAACGTCGGATGTGCAAAGTAATTTGCAGTCTACTTCCCCTTGATTTTTAAGGAATTTAGAAACTTGCCTTGCATTTTTCTGATTTTTCTACGATTTTTTGGAATTTTTTCCGTTTTCGCAAATAAAAGATTATATTAAATAACCCGGGCTGCGAAAAAATTCCGAAAAATGATTTTTAGTAAATTAACATTATTATCTACCCAGGGGTATCCTCGGAAAAAATTGAAAAAACCTAGAACTCAAAAAAAAGCCATGCCCATTTTTTTTGTCAAAACTATGCCACTGGCCGTAGATGGAGTTATTCACTTAAAGCTCTTTATAGGGGAGGTGCTTGGCAAGTCTTTGAGGCGATGGCAGTGCGCGACGATCGGCGGCAATGGCGACCTGTCGGCGGCGATGTCGGCGGCGATGGCGTCCATGCATGGTGTGGCAAGGCAACCTCGTCGAAAACGCTGTCGGCATGCGGCCATGCACGAACTGTCGGACGGATGATGGAACAACGAGGCTCGGGTTGCCTCGGGAGCGTGCCAAGCGTGAAAAAGTTGCCGATCGTCACGGTTGCCTCGAATATTGATGCCTTGCTGTCGGTGTGCTTGGTAGTGTTTCTTGGCGTCGCGATCGGTGGCATTCCGCGTTTGTTGCGGAGTCGCCACCAGGTGGCGTGCCCCCTCACCCGCAGCGGCGCCCCTCTAGGCGATGGGGGTGTTCGTCGGTGATGCGATGGTGGGCCACCTTGCCTTGTCCCGCCCGCCATCGTTAAGCGCGCTAGAGCGAAGCTATAGGTTGCGCCTTTTGTTGCTGACCTCGACCGGGCGACGATGGGTTGTTGGGGCCTTCGGGTCTGGCGAAATCTTGACACTCGTGATGCGGTGGCGATCTCATTGGCCGTGGGATTAATGTGGAGGATGATGCCTCCCTTGTGTGGGATAATTATCATGAAGTGTGGTGGTAGTGGCGCTGGCCGGACGAGGCTAGGAACTAGTAGGTGGGAAGATCGAGGCGAGGCCGGATGTCTCTTGGCTTAGAAGAGGTTGGAACGTATGGATCCGTAAATCCCTTTTGCGAGGGCCTTCGGAGGTTGGAACCGTATGGATTCGTAAATCCACATTGCTTGTGACTTGGTCGAGTACACGAATGGGCGACCATGGGTCGGGCTCTGTGCGAACATTAGGCCTTGTGCCATCTTAAATAGCACTTCCAAGCGCGTGACATGCATTTGGCTCGGGGTGGTGGAGGCCCAAAGCGTTGGATTTGCGATGGGGATGTCGCGGTGCACAGGAAAGGAGTTGAGCCACAAGAACCTATCCCACCACAATTCGATGTCGACCGTACAAAAACGACCTCGAGGTGCGATCGATGCTCGGGAGGCGAGTGAATGGCGACTTGTGGGATATTCGATTT
>CM055892.1:172500-191296 GCA_029582165.1 Portulaca oleracea | reverse complement strand
GAGACTTAGCTCGAGAGACTAAGCAAAGCTTAAGGGAAGCAAGTAAGAACACTTAGGAGTTTGGGAGAATGTCTTGTATTGCTCTCAAATGATGGATGCTTACAAATGAGACCCCATGGGGTATATATACACTTCCACCTCCTTAATGGACTGTGGAGATCTATTTGATCCTACGGTCCACATCGCGATCTAGATCCTTCTATACCAATATCTAGGATTCTATACAAGTGTGGAGTTCTCGAGAGAACTCCGAACATTCTAGAGAATACAAGACAAATCTAGAGAAGTCATGTAAACTCTAGGATTTTAAGTGGAAACCTCTCCGAAATGGATATTATTTCATAACCGTGACACGCACGCACGCATGACGACAATGAAGCGACACAACACCCCAACACCGCGCGCAATAAACCACACCACGCGGAGTGGCGATACCACGAAAGTGTCGACGACACCGCGACGCCGACGACAATAGCGACGCTCTCGACGACAGCTAGTGACAGTGTCGACGACATTGCGACAGTGTCCGCGATCGCCATGACGCTGCCGACGACATCGCGACAAAGGTGTCCGATCGCCATGACGCCGCCGACGACATCGCAACGCTGCCGACGATCATGAAGCGACATTGTCGACGACAACCAGCGACAGTGTCGTCGGCAGCCAGCGACGCTGTCGACGACAGCCAGCGACAGTGTCGTCGGCAGCCAGCGACGCTGTCGACGACAGCCAGCGACAGTGTCGACGACACTGCGACAGTGCCGACGACAGCCAGCGACACTGTCGACGACACTGCGACAGTGTCGACGACAGCCAGCGACACTGTCGACGACACTGCGACAGTGTCGACGACAGCGAGCGACACTGTCGACGACACTGCGACAGTGCCGACGACAGCCAGCGACACTGTCGACGACACTGCGACAGTGCCGACGACAGCCGACGACACTGCGACAGTGCCGACGACAGCCGACGACACTGCGTCAGTGCCGACGACAGCCGACGACACTGCGACAGTGCCGACGACAGCCAGCGACACTGTCGACGACGCTGCGACAGTGTCGACGACAGTGTCGGCGACTGCGAACGATTAATCGCCGATTTACACTGCGGATAATGATTTTTCCGTGGCTTTCGTTGGTGCGCTTGGGATTAAACTTGGCGGGCTGCTTCCTTATGTTTTTTAAAGGTTTTCCGTGATTTTTCCGGATTTTTTCCGGGATTCTTTGGCTGTGCCTCGACGCCTGTCGCCTTGCCGGGACACTCCTCGAGCTTTCGATCGTCCGTTTTCCCTCAAATTTTGCAGATCATTTCCTTGTCCCATTTAGCTATTTTACAGCATTTTTAGTGATTTTTTGGAGCCTTCCTTCATCTCCTCCCGTGCCCGCTCGGGAAAAAGCGATCCCGGGCCTAAAACCCGGGGCATCCGACGTCGGATGTGCAAAATAATTTGCAGTCTACTTCCCCTTGATTTTTAAGGAATTTAGAAACTCGCCTTGCATTTTTCTGATTTTTCTACGATTTTTTGGAATTTTTTACGTTTTCGCAAATAAAAAATTATATTAAATAACACGGGATGAGAAAAAATTCCGATAAATGATTTTTAGTAAATTAACATTATTATCTACCCAGGGGTATCCTCGGAAAAAATTGGAAAAATCTAGAACTCAAAAAAAAGCCATGCCCATTTTTTTGTCAAAACTATGCCGGGCAATGCATGCGTCCTTCGTCGGATGCCAAGCGTCCCGCCCGGGCACCGCGCCGGACGACAGCCCGCGACAGTTTCCGCGACAGCCATCGTCAGTGTCGACGACAGCCCGCCACAGCGTCGTCGACGGCCACCATCGCCGACAAAGACGCAGCCGACAGCTGCCGAAGACAGCCACGGCGCTGCCGACGACAAAGAAGCGACAGTGTCGACGACGCCGCGACAAGTTGTCCGCGCAGCGCCGACGACAGCGCCGGGCGACAGAGTCGCCGGCAGTTGTCCGCGACGCTGCCGACGACAGCCAATGATCGTGTCGCCGATCGCTAGCGACATCGTTGGCGATCGCTGCCGACGACATCGCAATGACAGTGTCGACGCATACCGCGATAATGATTTTTCCGTGGCTTTCGTTAGTGCGCTTGGGATGAAACTTGGCGGGCTGCTACCTTATGTTTTTTAAGGGTTTTCCGTGATTTTTCCGGATTTTTCCCGGGATGCTTAGGCCGGGCCTCGTGACGATCTAAGTCTCCCCGATTCCGGGACACTCCATCAGCTTCCGCCGCCCTTTGCCTAAAATTTTGCAGGTCATTTCCTCGTCCCATTTAGCTATTTTACAATATTTTTAATGATTTTTTGGAGCCTTCCTTCGTCTCCTCCCGTGCCCGCTCGTGAAATAGCGATCCCGGGCCTAAAACCCGAGGCATCCGATGTCGAATGTCCAAAATAATTTGCAGTCCACTTAACCTTGATTTTTAAAGAATTTAGAAACTTGCCTTGCATTTTTCTGATTTTTCTACGATTTTTTGGAATTTTTTCCGCGCAAAAAAATATATAAAATAGCCCGGCTATGGAAAATTCCGAAAATGATTTTTAGCAAATTAACATTATTATCTACCCAGGGGTATCCTCGAAAAATTGGAAAATCTAGAACTCAAAAAAGCCATGCCCATTTTTTTGTCAAAACTATGCCACTGGCCGTAGATGGAGTTATTCACTTAAAGCTCTTTAGAGGGGAGGTGCTTGGCAAGTGTTGGCAGCGATAAGGCCAGCGGGCCGCCGACGACAATGAGCGACACACCGCCAAGACCACGCTGAAAGAAGGGGCGCCCATCGCGCATTTGTCCCGTCTCACGATCTCAGACGCTCGCAGATGCTCGAGCGAACGTGGTCGGCACCGACCACAGCTCGAGCCCGCCTCGACAAGCCCGTGCCCGCGCATTATAATCAAAGACACAGGCACAGGCACAGTGGACACAGGGCGGGGCGCGGGGCGACTTGGGCGAATCATGGAATCGCGAACAGCGAAGAAAGGGGGAGGGATATGTCGCGGGCCCGCCTCGCCACGCGTCTCTCTTGCGAGGCGCGGTGGCCTCGCGACCGTGAAGCATCGGATGCCGACGAGGCGGCGTGGCAATCGAGTGTCTACCGATGAAACGGAGCCGGCAACGCCGGCGATCGCCGACGGACAATGCATGCGATCGCTCACGGATGCTGCCGCCCCGCCGCACGGGCGATGACGACAGCGAGCGACACAGCCGCCAACAGCCCGCCGACAGTTGTCCACGGCAGTTGTCGGCGATACCGCGACAGGTCGACGACATCGCGACGCTGCCGACGACAATGAAGCGACGCTGCCGACGACATCGCGACATTGCCGACGACATCGCGACAGTTGTCCGCGATCGCCAATGACGCTGCCGACGACACTGCGACAGTGTCCGCGACTGCCAGCGACGCTGCCGACGACATCGCAACGCTGTCGATTTCGACGACATCGTCGCATTTACACTGCGACATGGCCGACGACATCGCGACACTGTCGACGACATCGCGACATGGCCGACGACATCGCGACAACACTGTCGATTTACATCGCGACGACATCGCCGACGACAGCCAGCGACACTGCCGACGACATCGCGACAGGTCGACGACAGCCAGCGACAGTGCCGACGACATCCAGCGACATCGACGACGACATTGCGACAGGCCGACGATACCGACGACATCGCTGCCAGTGCCGACGATACCGACGACATCGCGACAAGGCCGACGACAGCCAATGACACTGCCGACGACGCCGCGACAAGAAGTTGTCGGCGATCGCGAACGACATCGCCGACGACACTGCGGATAATGATTTTTCCGTGGCTTTCGCTCAGGCGCTTTGGGATGAAACTTGGCCGGCTGCTTCTTTATGTTTTTTAAAGGTTTTCCGTGATTTTTCCGGATTTTTTCCGGATTCTTTGGCCAGCCTCGACGCCTGTCGCCTTGCCCGGACACTCGAGCTTTCGATCGTCCGCTTTCCTCAAATTTTGCAGATCATTTCTTGTCCCATTTAGCTATTTTACAGCATTTTTAGTGATTTTTGAGCCTTCCTTCATCTCCTCCCGTGCCGAAAAAGCGATCCCGGCCTAAAACCCGGGCATCCGACGGCGGATGTGCAAAATAATTTGCAGTCTACTTCCCCTTGATTTTTAAGGAATTTAGAAACTCGCCTTGCATTTTTCTGATTTTTCTACGATTTTTCGGAATTTTTTACGTTTTCGCAAATAAAAAATTATTTTATATAACCCGGCTGCGAAAAATTCCGAAAATGATTTTTAGTAAATTAACATTATTATCTACCCAGGGGTATCCTCGGAAAAATTGGAAAATCTAGAACTCAAAAAAGCCATGCCCATTTTTTTGTCAAAACTATGCCATCGGGTCAGATGGAGTTATTCACTTAAAGCTCTTTATAGGAGGTGCTTGGCAAGTGCCGGGCAGCGACAGTGCCAGCGATAATAACGATAATGAGCGACACTGTCAATGACAGGTCGACGACAATGAGCGCCCATGCATGGCGTGGCATGGCAACCTCGCCAAAGGCACTGCCGACACGCGCCACGCACCGAACCCGTCCCGGACGGATGATGGAACAACGAGGCTCGTTGCCTCGGAAGCGCGCTGCGTGATAAAGTTGCCGATCGAGACGGTTGCCTCTGATATTGATGCCTTGCTGTCCCGGTGTGCTTTGGTAGTGTTCCTCGACGTCCGCGGTCGGTGGCATTCCGCATTTGTCGCGGAGTCGCCACCACGGCGAGGGCGTGCCCCCTCACCCGCAACGGCGCCGCCTCTAGGCAGCGGGGTGTTCGCCGGTAATTAACGATGGTGGGCCACCTTGCCTTGTCCCCACTCCGCCATCGTTAGTCGCCTTTAGAGCCAAGCCATAGGTCGCGCTTTGTTGCTCGACTCGACCCGGGCGACGATGGGTTGTTGGGGCCTTCGGTCCGCGAAATCTTGACGCCGTGGTACGGTGGCGCCTCATTGGCCGCGGATTAATGTGGAGGGATGATGCCTCCTTGTGTGGGATATTTGTCGCAAGTGCGGTGATCGTGATACCGACCGACGCAGGCTAGGAACTAGTAGGTGGAAGATCGAGGAGCGAGGCCCCGATGTCTCGCTTAGAAGAGGGTTGGAACCGCATGGATCCGTAGAATCCTTTGCCGAGGGCCTTTCGAGGGTTGGAACCGTATGGATCCGTGAATCCTCGCTGCTTGTGACTTGGTCGAGTACACCGAACGGGCCGCAGCCATGGGGTCGGGCCTCGCGAACCGGCTGGCCTTGTGCCATCTTAGAAGTAGCACTTCCAAACGCGCGACATGCATTTCGCCAGTGGTGGAGGCCCAAAGCGCTCGGATTTGCCGATGGGGATGTCGCGTGCTCGGGAAAGGAGTCGAGCCACAAGAATCTATCCCACCACAATTCAATGTCCCACCTGCATAAAAACAATTTCGAGGTGCGCTGCTCGGAGGCGAGTGAATGAGCAACTTGTGGATATTCGGTTTTGCCGCCGATCTCAATGCTCGTGTGCTCGGCCCTTTAGCCTAGCCACAAACACATCCTCCGCCTCCTCTCAAACCCTTTGATGCCATGAAACATACCTTAAGCCCAACAAAAGGAAGCCTCGAGGCACAATGCCAAGTAGGGCAAACGAGTAGCTTGTTGGATAATAATCGGTTCTGCCGCCGAGCTCAATCGTCGTGGCGCTGGTTAGGCTCAAATTCCACCATTAAACACATGTTACCCTACGCGAGAACCCATTTGACAAATCGTAACCCACTTCCACCCCACGCATAACATCCTCGAGCCTCGACGGCACGGGGCGAGTGAACGAGCATTGTGGGATTATCGGATTTTTGCCGCTTGTGATCTTGATCCTCGTGTGTCGACCACTATCAAGCCCAACCTCAAACACAACACATCATCCACCCAACCACCTATGGCCGCTCAAATTAACCAAGATTGAGTTCCTAGCATGTATAGAACAACCTTTAGGTGTGGCTAGCCGCTGGGGGTGGGCAAACGAGCAGTGGTGGATAATCGGTTTTGCCGCCGAGCTTAATCCTCGCCTTGGTCGAGCCAAGCCCGCCACAAACACATCTTTTGATGCTCAAAACATCAAGGCATGGTTGTCTCGACTCTCTTTGTTTCGCCGCCTAGCGGTGCTTGTTGGGTTGTTGCCCCTTTGCTTTGTTTGGCCGCTGATGCAGCCGAGGCGACGGCGTGCATCCCGCGCAACATGTGGGGCGTGAGTTACGCTTGATCGCTTGTGTCGGGCGGGCTCGCCGGCAGCGAACCGCGAGCGCAAGGTCCTCTTCGCAGAATGGTCCAAGGGCGCAAGCTCGGGCAAGGGATGGTTTCGTGTTGGCTGCCTCGTAAGGCAAGTCTTCGACCTTGATGCGAATCACGCTTGCCCGATGCCCTCATTGGGCGTGGGGTGGACATAGAGGCCGAGGTCGCCGTCCGCCCGCACGCTGCCTTCGCGCGGTGGCTCGGGCCGTGGCCTCTGTCGCGCTCCGATGCAGAACACCGTGTGGGCATGCATTTGCTTTGTCGATGCAGGGCCCACCGAGCGCTTCTACGCTAAGCATGAACGATCGCTGTTTGCGTGTTGACCTCCATTTGCTTGGGGTGGCCTGCGCGCATCGGCCACATCGAGGGGTGCTACCGTTGATCCCGCCAAGAGTCATATGCTTGTCTCAAAGATTAAGCCATGCATGTGTAAGTACGAACTAATTCGCATCGTGAAACCGCGAATGGCTCATTAAATCGCTTATAGTTTGTTTGATGGTACCGCTACTCTGATAACCGTAGTAATTCTAGAGCTAATACGCGCAACAAACCCCGACTCGAAGGGATGCATTTATTAGATAAAGGTCGACGCTGGCTTTGCCTGCTGTTCGATGATTCATGATAACTCGACGGATCGCGACGGCCTTACGCCGCGACGCATCATTCAAATTTCGCCCTATCAACTTTCGATGGTAGGATAGTGGCCTACCATGGTGGTGACGGGTGACGGAGAATTAGGGTTCGATTCCGGAGGGAGCTCGAGAAACGGCTACCACATCCAAGGAAGGCAAAGCAGCGCAAATTACCCAATCCTCGACACGGGAGGTAGTGACAATAAATAATACCGGCTCTTCGAGTCCGTAATCGAATGAGTACAATCTAAATCCCTTAACGAGGATCCATCGAGGGCAAGTCCGTGCCAAGAACCGCGTAATTCCAGCCCAATAGCGTATATTTAAGTTGTTGCAGCTTAAAAGCTCGTAGTCGACTCGGGTGGGCCGACCGTCCGCCTTGCGGTGCACCGGCCGCCCCGCTTCCTTCACGGCGATGCGCCTCGCCTTAATCGCCGGGTCAAGCCACCGCGCACAAGCATTGAAGAAATTAGAGTGCTCAAAGCAGCCTACGCCTGATACATTAGCATGGGATAACATCATAGGATTCCGGCCCTATTGTGTTGGCCTTCGGATCGGAGTAATGATTAACAGGACAATGGGGCATTCGTGATTTCATAGTCGAGGTGAAATTCTTGGATTTATGAAAGACGCAACAATCGCGAAAGCATTTACCAAGGATGTTTTCATTAATCAAGAACGAAAGTCGGGGCTCAAGACGATCGATACCGCCCTAGTCTCAACCATAAACGATGCCGACTGTGGATCGCGGATGTTGCTTTTAGACGCCGCACCTTATGAGAAATCAAAGTTTTGGGTTCCGGGGAGTATGGTCGCAAGGTCAAACTTAAAGGAATTGACGGAAGGGCACCATCAGGAGGAGCTCGCGCTTAATTTGACTCAACACGGAAACTTACTGTGTCCGCATAGTAAGGATCGACAGATCGAGAGCTCTTTCTTGATTCTACGGGTGGTGGTGCATGGCCGTTCTTAGTTGGTGGAGCGATTTGTCCGTTAATTCCGCTAACGAACGAGACTCACCGCTAACTAGCTATGTGGAGGTAACCCTTCACAGCCTAGCTTCTTAGAGGGACTATGGCCTTCCGTGCCACGGAAGTTCGAGGCAATAACAGTCCGTGATGCCCTTAGATGTTCGGGTCGCGACGCCGCTTACATCGATGTATTCAACGAGTCTATAGCCTCGCCGATGTGCCCGGTAATCTTTGAAATTTCATCGCGATGGGGATAGATCATTGCAATTGTTGGTCTTCAACGAGGAATTCCTAGTAAGCGCGAGTCATCACCGCTGACTACGCCCCTCGCCTTTGTACACACCGCCTGGCCGCTTCCTACCGATTGAATGGTCCGTGAAGTGTTCGATCGCGCGACGCTGGTGGTCACACGGCGACGCCGCGAGAAGTCCACCAACCTTATCATTTAGAGGAAGGAGAAGTCGAATAAGGTTTCCGTAGGTGAACTCGCGAAGGATCATTGTCGAAACTCGCCAGCAGAACGACTCGCGGACGAGTAAACATCACACGCGGCGAGGGGTGCTTCGGCCCACTCCTCGTGCCGGTGGAGCCCCCCTAGTTGGGGTGCCCCCGGGGCAACAACGAACCCCGGCGCGGACTGCGCCAAGGAACACAAACTCATGGCGTGCCCGCCGCTGAACGGTTCACGGCCGGCGCGGGCGCACTGTCCCTACTTAAAACGTGAACGACTCGCAACGGATATCTCGCTCGTGATCGGCGAAGAACGAGCGAAATGCGATACTTGGTGTGAATTGCGTAATCCCGTGAACCATCGAAGTCTTTGAACGCAAGTTGCGCCCAAGCCTTCGCCGAGGGCACGCTCGTCAAGGCCACGCCGCTGTTTCCCCGCCTCGTGGAGGGGGATGGATGATGGCCTCCCGTGCTCCGGTCGGGGCGCGGCTGGCCTAAAATCGGAGCCGACGACGAGCTGTTGTGGCGATTGGTGGTTGACGAGGCTTAACGGCTCGCTTACATCGCGCTACCGAGCACGCTGCTGACGGGCTTGTTGACCCACGGGTGGCCTGCCACGCAAAACCGCTATGACTCTGTGTCAAAGTGGCTACCCACGAAGTTTAAGCATATCAATAAGCGGAGGAAAAGAAACCAACAGGGATTGCCCTAGTAACGGCGAGTGAACCGAAGAGCCCACTTTAAAATCGGGCGCCTCGCCGCCCGAATCAGAGTCCGAGAAGCGCCCTTCATGCGCGACCGCCCAAGTCCCCGGAAAGGGGCGCCAGAGAGGGTGAGAGCCCTGCTGCTCGGACTCGCCGCACCACGAGGCGCCGAGTCGAGTTGTTTGGGAATGCAGCTCTGCCGGGCGGTAAATTCCGGCCCAAGGCTAAACACGGCGAGAGGCCGAGCAATGTAACAAGTACCGTGAGGGAAAGATGAAAAGAACTTTGAAAAGAGAGTCAAAGAGTGCTTGAAATTGTCGAGGGAAGCGGATGGGGCCGCGATGCGCGCCGGCCGGATGTGGAACGGCCACAAGCCGGCCCGCCGATCGCTCGGGGCGCGACCGACGCGGATTGGGAGGGGCGCTAAACCTTCCCGGAGCGCCGCCCGCGATCGCCACGGCGCGCTCCGCACTGCGCGCTTCCAGCGCTGGCCCGCGGGCTTCTATTCGCCCGCCTTGAAACACGGACCAAGGAGTCCGACATGCGTGCGAGTCAACGCGAGTAAACCCGCACGGCGCAAGGAAGCTAATTGGCGGATCTCGCGCGCACCGACCGACCTTGATCTTCCGAGAAGGGTTCGAGTGTGAGCATACCGCCGGACCCGGAAGATGGTGAACTATGCTCGAAGCGGGCGGCCGCAGGAAACTCGTGGAGGCCCGGCGATACCGACGCAAATCGCTCGTCCGACTTCGTATAGGGGCGAAAGACTAATCGAACCGCCTAGTAGCCGGGTTCCTCCGGTTTCCTCGTGATAGCCGAGCTCATATGCGAAGTTCTATCGTAAAGCCAATGATTAGAGGCATCGGGGGCGCAATGCCCTCGACCTATTCTCAAACTTTAAATAGGTAGGACGGCGCGCCGCTTATTGAGCCGCGCCACGGAATCGAGCTCCAAGTGGGCCATTTTTGGTAAGCGTAATCGGCGATGCGGGATGAACCGAAGCCGGGTTACGGTGCCCAATCGCGCTTAACCTAGATCCTACAAAGGGTGTTGGTCGATTAAGACAGCAGGACGATGGTCATGGAAGTCGAAATCCGCTAAGGAGTGTGTAACAACTCACCTGCCGAATCAACTAGCCCGAAATGGATGGCGCTGCCGCGCGACCTATACCCGCCGCCGGGCAAGTGCCAGCCCCGATGAGTAGGAGGGCGCGCGGTCGCAAAACTCGTGGGCGCGAGCTGCATGAGCGCCGCCGGCAGATCTTGGTGGTAGTAGCAAATATTCAAATGAGAACTTTGAAGGCCGAAGAGGGGAAAGGTTCCATGTGAACGGCACTTGCATACATGGGTTAGTCGATCCTAAGAGACGGGGAAGCTCGTCCGACAGCGCTGCCCGCGCGAGCTTCAAAGGGAATCGTTAAAATTCCGAACCGACGCGCGGCTGACGGCAACGTTAGGGAGTCCGAGACGCCGGGCGGGCCTCGAAGAGTTATCTTTCGCTTAATCACCGCCCACCGAAACGACTAATCGGAGGTAGGGTCCAGCGGCCGGAAGAGCACCGCACGCCGCGTGGTGTCCGGCAGCCGCGCCCTTGAAAATCCGGAGGACCGAGTGCCGACCACGCCCGGCCGTACTCATAACCGCATCAGTTCCAAGGTGAACACCGTCGATGGAACAATGTAGGCAAGGGAAGTCGCAAATGGATCCGTGAATCTCGGAAAAGGATTGGCTCGAGGGTCGGGCACGGGGTCCCAGCCCCAACCCGCTTACCGTCGCGGATCGCTGAGCCGCCGCGCGCGAGAGCGGTCGCCGCGTCGGCCGGGGACGGATTGGGAACGGCTCTTCGGGGCCTTCCCAAGCGCCGAATACCAACTCAGAATCGTACGACAAGGGGAATCCGATCGCTTAATTAAAACAAAGCATCGCGATGGTCCTCGCGATGTTAACGCAATGTGATTTCTCGCCAAAGGCTCAATGTCAAAGTGAAGAAATTCAACCAAGCGCGTAAACGGCGGAGTAACTATGACTCTCTTAAGGTAGCCAAATGCCTCGCCATCTAATTAGTGACGCGCATGAATGGATTAACGAGATTCCCATCGCCCCCGCCTACTATCCAAATAAACCACACCAAGGGAACGGGCTTGGCGTAATCACGGGAAAGAAGACCGCTGAGCTTCGACTCTAGTCCGACTTTGTGAAATGACTTGAGAGGTGTAGCATAAGTGGAGCTTCGCGCAAGTGAAATACCACTACTTTTAACGTTATTTTACTTACTCCGCGAGTCGGAGGCGGGCATTGCCCTCTTTGACTCTAAGGCTTCGCCATGGGCCGATCCGGCGAGGACATTGTCAAGTGGGAGTTTTGGGCGCACATCCGTTAAAAGATAACGCAGTGTCCTAAGATGAGCTCAACGAGAACAGAAATCTCGTGGAAATGTATGGGTAAAAGCTCGCTTGATTCTCGATTTTCAAGATTTAATACGAACCGTGAAAGCGTGGCCTAACGATCCTTTAGATCTTCTAATTTGAAGCCAGAGGTGTCGTAAAAGTTACCACAGGATAATCGCTTGTGGCAGCCAAGCCGCTCATAGCGACGCTGCTTTTGATCCTTCGATGCTCGGCTCTTCCTATCATTGTGAAGCGTAATTCACCAAGTGTTGGATTGTTCACCCACCAATAGGGAACGCGAGCCGGGTTTAGACCGCCGTGAGACAAAGTTAGTTTTACCCTCACCGATGACAAAGGTCGCTGATGGTAATTCAACCTAGTACGAGGAACCGCTGATTCGCATAATTGGTCATCGCGCTTGGTTGAAAAGCCGCGGCGCCGGTTACCGCGGCGCGGATTACGATCAACGCCTAAGTCGTAATCCGCCGAGCGATGCATGCGCCACGCCCGCCGATTGCCGACTGGCAGAGGGGCTTCGCCCCAAGGGCACGTGTCGTAGGTTGCTTAGCGCGGCGGATGCGCCGCGAGGGCCGCCAAGTACAATTCCTACCGAGCGCGGTCAATCTTTCGCAGACGACTTAAATACGCCGACGGTATTGTAAGTGGCAGAGTGGCCTTGCCGCCACGATCCACCGAGATTCAGCCCTATGTCGCTCGATTCGCCCCTCCCTCTCGACCCTCCTCAATTAAATCCCATCCTTTCCCAAGAGGTCAAGTTGCTCCCGAGCGAAAGGATATGCTAAGTGTTGCCGCTACCGGAAATTTGCTATACCGAGGGCGCCGGACGCATGCATGCCCCGCCGAGCAAGGAAACGCGCGCATATGCCAAGTGTCCGAGGCGCGGCCGTGGCGTGGAATTAAGACCGAGCGCCGCGCCCGACGGAGAAAAACGGATGCAAACACGCCCACGAGGAGACAAGACGGAGCCTAGGCCCGGACGGCCGCCACGCGACCCGAGTCGCTTCCACCGAGGCGCTGGTGGGCACCGCGAACCGACGGCATCGCATGCCGAGACGAGGCGGCGTGGCAAATCGAAAGTGTCTACCGATGAAACGGAGCCGGCACGACGCGCCCTTCGCTTGATGCTGCCCCGCCTGGCACCGCTACGGACGACAAACCGCGACGATAGCTTCCGCGATACCATCGCTGTCGACGATACCGCCACAATATTGCCGACGGCCACCATCGCCGACAAAGACGCAGCCGACAGCTGGCCGAAGATAGCAATGGCGCTTGCCGACGACAAGAAGCGATATTGTCGACGACGCGACAGTTGTCCGCGCAAATGCCGACGATACATAGCGACGATAGTCGCCGGCAGTTGTCCGCGACGCTGCCGACGACAACAATGATCGTGGTCGCCGATCGCTAGCGACATCGTTGGCGATCAAGGCCGACGACATCGCAGCAATGGCTGTCGACGCATACCGCTGATAATGATTTTTCCGTGGCTTTCGCTCGCGCGCTTGGGATGAAACTTGGCGGCTGCTACCTTATTTTTTTTAATGGTTTTCCGTGATTTTTCCGTATTTTTCCCGGATGCTTTGGCCGCCTCGACGCCTAAGTCTCCCGATTCCGACACTCCATCGCCTTCCGCCGCCCTCTTTGACTAAAATTTTGCAGGTCATTTCCTCTTCCCATTTAGCTATTTTACAATATTTTTAATGATTTTTGAGCCTTCCTTCGCTCTCCTCCCCGCTCGTGAAATAGCGATCCCGGGCCTAAAACCCGAGGCATCCGATGTCGAATGTCCAAAATAATTTGCAGTCCACTTCCCCTTGATTTTTAAAGAATTTAGAAACTTGCCTTGCATTTTTCTGATTTTTCTACGATTTTTTGGAATTTTTTCCGTTTTCGCAAAAAAAAAAATATATAAAATAGCCCGGGCTGCGGAAAAATTCCGAAAAATGATTTTTAGCAAATTAACATTATTATCTACCCAGGGGTATCCTCGGAAAAAATTGGAAAAATCTAGAACTCAAAAAAAAGCCATGCCCATTTTTTTGTCAAAACTATGCCATCGGTCAGATGGAGTTATTCACTTAAAGCTCTTAGAGGGGAGGTGCTTGGCAAGTGCTGGGCAGCGACAAGGCTGGCCGCCGACGACAAATGAGCGACACCGCCAAGACCACGCTGAAAGAAGGGGCGCCGCCCACCGCGCATTTGTCCCGTCTGCGATCTCGTGACGCTCGCAGATGCTCGAGCGAACGTGGTCGGCACCGACCAGCTCGAGCCCGCCTCGACAAGCCCGTGCTCGCGCCGCATTATAATCAAAGACACAGGCACAGGCATGTGGCACAGTGGACACAGGGCGCGGGGCGACTTGGGCGACTTCGCGAACTTCGCGAACAGCGAAGAAAGGGGGAGGGATATGTGGCGGGCCCGCCTCGCCACGCGTTCTCTTGCGAGGCGCGGTGGGCTCCGCGACCGTGAAGCATCGGATGCCGAGACGAGGCGGCGTGGCAATCGAGTGTCTACCGATGAAACGGAGCCGCAACGCCGGCGATCGCCGACGGACAATGCATGATCGCTCGCCGGATGCTGCAAGCGCCCGCCCGCACGGCGCATGACGACAGCGAGCGACACAGGGCCAACAGCCCGCCCGCGACAGTTTCCACGGCAGTTGTCGGCGATACCGCGACAGTTGTCGACGACATCGCGACGCTTGCCGACGACAATGAAGCGACGCTGCCGACGACATCGCGACGCTGCCGACGACATCGCGACAGTTGTCCGCGATCGCCATGACGCCGCCGACGACATCGCGACAGTTGTCCGCGATCGCCAATGACGCTGCCGACGACATCGCAACGCTGCCGACGCATCATGAAGCGACATCGCCGACGACATCGCGACAGTTGTCGACGACATCGCGACATCGCCGACGACATCGCGACAATGACACTGCCGATTACATCGCGACAATGCCGACATCGCCGACGACATCGCGATAACGCCGACGACAATGCCGACATCGCCGACGACATCGCGACAAGGTCGACGACAGCCAATGACAGTGTCGACGACATCGCGACAAAGGCCGACGACACTGCCGACGACATCGCGACAAAGGCCGACGATACCGACGACATCGCTGCCGACGCCGACGATACCGACGACATCGCGACAAGGCCGACGACAGCCAATGACACTGCCGACGACGCCGCGACAGTTGTCGACGACAGTTGTCGGCGATCGCGAACGACATCGCCGACGACACTGCGGATAATGATTTTTCCGTGGCTTTCGCTCGCGCGCTTGGGATGAAACTTGGCGGGCTGCTTTTATGTTTTTTAAAGGTTTTCCGTGATTTTTCCGGATTTTTCCGGATTCTTTGGCCAGCCTCGACGCCTGTCGCCTGCCCGGACACTCGAGCTTTCGATCGTCCGTTTTCCCTCAAATTTTGCAGATCATTTCCTTGTCCCATTTAGCTATTTTACAGCATTTTTAGTGATTTTTTGGAGCCTTCCTTCATCTCCTCCCGTGCCCGCTCGGGAAAAAGCGATCCCGGGCCTAAAACCCGGGGCATCCGACGTCGGATGTGCAAAATAATTTGCAGTCTACTTCCCCTTGATTTTTAAGGAATTTAGAAACTCGCCTTGCATTTTTCTGATTTTTCTACGATTTTTTGGAATTTTTTCCGTTTTCGCAAATAAAAAATTATATTAAATAACCCGGGCTGCGAAAAAATTCCGAAAAATGATTTTTAGTAAATTAACATTATTATCTACCCAGGGGTATCCTCGGAAAAAATTGGAAAAATCTAGAACTCAAAAAAAAGCCATGCCCATTTTTTTGTCAAAACTATGCCACTGGCCTTAGATGGAGTTATTCACTTAAAGCTCTTTATAGGGGAGGTGCTTGGCAAGTGCCGGGCAGCGACAGTGCCAGCGATAAATAACGATACGAGCGACACTGCCAATGACAGGTCGACGACAATGAGCGCCCATGCATGGCGTGGCATGGCAACCTCGCCAAAGGCACTGCCGACACGCGCCACGCACCGAACCCGTCCCGGACGGATGATGGAACAACGAGGCTCGTTGCCTCGAAGCGCGCTGCAAGCGTGAAAAAGTTGCCGATCGATACGGTTGCCTCGGATATTGATGCCTTGCTGTCCCGGTGCTTTGGTAGTGTTCCTCGACGTCCGCGGTCGGTGGCATTCCGCATTTGTCGCGGAGTCGCCACCACGCGCGAGGGCGTGCCCCTCACCCGCAACGCGCCGCCTCTAGGCAGCGGGGTGTTCGCCGGTAATTAACGATGGTGGGCCACCTTGCCTTGTCCCCACTCGCCATCGTTAGTCGCCTTTAGAGCCAAGCTATAGGTCGCGCCTTTGTTGCTCGACTCGACCCGGGCGACGATGGGTTGTTGGGGCCTTCGGTCCCGCGAAATCTTGACGCCGTGGTACGGTGGCGCCTCATTGGCCGCGGATTAATGTGGAGGGATGATGCCTCCTTGTGTGGGATATTTGTCGCAAGTGCGGTGGATCGTGATACCGACCGGACGCAGGCTAGGAACTAGTTGGTGGGAAGATCGAGGAGCGAGGCCCCTGATGTCTCGCTTAGAAGAGGGTTGGAACCGCATGGATCCGTAAATCCTTTGCCGAGGGCCTTTCGAGGGTTGGAACCGTATGGATCCGTGAAATCCTCGCTGCTTGTGACTTGGTCGAGTACACCGAATGGGCCGCAGCCATGGGGTCGGCCTCAGGCGAACCGGCCGCCTTGTGCCATCTTAGAAGTAGCACTTCCAAACGCGCGACATGCATTTCGCTTCAGTGGTGGAGGCCCAAAGCGCTCGGATTTGCCGATGGGGATGTCGCGTTCGGGGAAAGGAGTCGAGCCACAAGAATCTATCCCACCACAATTCAATGTCCCACCTGCATAAAAACAATTTCGAGGTGCGCCGCTCTGGAGGCGAGTGAATGAGCAACTTGTGGATATTCGGTTTTGCCGCCGATCTCAATGCTCGTGTGCTCACGCCCTTTAGCCTAGCCACAAACACATCCTCCGCTCCTCTCAAACCCTTTGATGCCATGAAACATACCTTAAGCCCAACAAAAGGAAGCCTCGAGGCACAACGGCCACGGTAGGGCAAACGAGTAGCTTGTTGGATAATAATCGGTTCACGCCGAGCTCAATCGTCAGGCGTTGGTTAGGCTCAAATTTCACCATTAAACACATGTTACCCTACGCGAGAACCCATTTGACAAATCGTAACCCACTTCCACCCCACGCATAACATCCTCGAGCCTCGACGGCACGGGGCGAGTGAACGAGCAAATTGTGGGATTATCGGATTTTGCCGCTTGTGATCTTGATCCTCGTGTGTCGACCACTATCAAGCCCAACCTCAAACACAACACATCATCCACCCAACCACCTATGGCCGCTCAAATTAACCAAGATTGAGTTCCTAGCATGTATAGAACAACCTTTAGGTGTGGCTAGCCGCCAGTGGGCAAACGAAAGGTGTGGTGGATAATCGGTTTTGCCGCCGAGCTTAATCCTCGCTCCTTGGTCGAGCCAAGCCCGCCACAAACACATCTTTGATGCTCAAAACATCAAGGCATGGTTGTCCGACTCTCTTTGTTTCGTTTCTCGCCTAGCGGTGCTTGTTGGGTTGTTGCCCCTTTGCTTTGTTTGGCCGCTGATGCAGCGAGGCGGACGGCGCATCCCGCCGCAACATGTGGGGCGTGAGTTACGCTTGATCGCTTGTGTCGGCGGGCTCCTCGCCGGGCAGCGAACCGCGAGCGCAAGGTCCTCTTCGCAGAATGGTCCAAGGGCGCAAGCTCGGGCAAGGGATGGTTTCGTGTTGGCTGCCTCGTAAGGCAAGTCTTCGACCTTGATGCGAATCACGCTTGCCCGATGCCCTCATTGGGTGGGGTGGACATAGAGGCCGAGGTCGCCGTCCGCCCGCACGCTGCCTTCGCGCGCGGTGGCTCGGGCCGCGCCTCTTGTCGCGGCCGATGCAGAACACCGCGGTGGGCATGCATTTGCTTTGTCGGCGCAGGGCCCACCGAGCGCTCTACGCTAAGCATGAACGCATCGCTGTTTCGCGTGTTGACCTCCATTTGCTTGGGGTGGCCTGCGCGCATCGCCATCGAGGGGTGCTACCGTTGATCCCGCCAAGAGTCATATGCTTGTCTCAAAGATTAAGCCATGCATGTAAGTACGAACTAATTCGCATCGCGGAAACCGCGAATGGCTCATTAAATCGCTTATAGTTTGTTTGATGGTACCGCTACTCTGATAACCGTAGTAATTCTAGAGCTAATACGCGCAACAAACCCCGACTCGAAGGGATGCATTTAATAGAAAAAAGGTCGACGCGGCTTTGCCTGCTCGATGATTCATGATAACTCGACGGATCGCGACGCCATACGCCGCGACGCATCATTCAAATTTCGCCCTATCAACTTTCGATGGTAGGATAGTGGCCTACCATGGTGGTGACGGGTGACGGAGAATTAGGGTTCGATTCCGGAGAGGGAGCCTGAGAAACGGCTACCACATCCAAGGAAGGCAGCATGCGCGCAAATTACCCAATCCAGACACGGGAGGTAGTGACAATAAATAATACCGGCTCTTCGAGTCCGTAATCGAATGAGTACAATCTAAATCCCTTAACGAGGATCCATCGAGGGCAAGTCCGTGCCAAGAAATGCGTAATTCCAGCCCAATAGCGATATTTAAGTTGTTGCAGCTTAAAAGCTCGTAGTCGACTCAGTGGGCCGACCGTCCGCCTTGGCGTGTGCACCGGCCGCCCCGCTTCCTTCTCACGGCGATGCGCTCCTCGCCTTAATCGCCGGGTCAAAGCACCGCGCAAGCATTGAAGAAATTAGAGTGCTCAAAGCAGCCTACGCCTGGATACATTAGCATGGGATAACATCATAGGATTCCTGGCCCTATTGTGTTGGCCTTCGGATCGGAGTAATGATTAACAGGACACGGGGCATTCGTGATTTCATAGTCGAGGTGAAATTCTTGGATTTATGAAAGACGCAACAATCGCGAAAGCATTTGCCAAGGATGTTTTCATTAATCAAGAACGAAGTCGGGGCTCAAGACGATCGATACCGCCCTAGTCTCAACTATAAACGATGCCGACTGTGGATCGCGGATGTTGCTTTTAGACGCCGCAAGACCTTATGAGAAATCAAAGTTTTGGGTTCCGGGGAGTATGGTCGCAAGGTCAAACTTAAAGGAATTGACGGAAGGGCACCATCAGGAGTGGAGCTCGCGCTTAATTTGACTCAACACGGAAACTTA
>CM055892.1:160000-167500 GCA_029582165.1 Portulaca oleracea | reverse complement strand
AGCGACAGTGTCGACGCCGCGACAGTTGTCCGCGCAGCGTCGACGACAGCGCCGGCGACAGAGTCGCCGGCAGTTGTCCGCGACGCTGCCGACGACAGCCAATGATCGTGGTCGCCGATCGCTAGCGACATCGTTGGCGATCGCGCCGACGACATCGCAATGACAAAGTGTCGACGCATACCGCGACAATGATTTTTCCGTGGCTTTCGTTCGTGCGCTTGGGATGAAACTTGGCGGGCTGCTACCTTATGTTTTTTAAGGGTTTTCCGTGATTTTTCCGGATTTTTCCCGGGATGCTTTGGCCGGGCCTCGGGACGCTCTAAGTCTCCCCGATTCCGGGACACTCCATCAGCTTCCGCCGCCCTTTGCCTAAAATTTTGCAGGTCATTTCCTCGTCCCATTTAGCTATTTTACAATATTTTTAATGATTTTTTGGAGCCTTCCTTCGTCTCCTCCCGTGCCCGCTCGTGAAATAGCGATCCCGGGCCTAAAACCCGAGGCATCCGATGTCGAATGTCCAAAATAATTTGCAGTCCACTTCCCCTTGATTTTTAAAGAATTTAGAAACTTGCCTTGCATTTTTCTGATTTTTCTACGATTTTTTGGAATTTTTTCCGTTTTCGCAAAAAAAAAAATATATAAAATAGCCCGGGCTGCGGAAAAATTCCGAAAAATGATTTTTAGCAAATTAACATTATTATCTACCCAGGGGTATCCTCGGAAAAAATTGGAAAAATCTAGAACTCAAAAAAAAGCCATGCCCATTTTTTTGTCAAAACTATGCCACTGGCCGTAGATGGAGTTATTCACTTAAAGCTCTTTAGAGGGGAGGTGCTTGGCAAGTGCTGGGGCAGCGACAGTGCCAGCGGCTGTCGACGACAGCGAGCGACACTGTCAAGACCACGTTGAAAGAAGGGGCGCTGTCCACCGTGGCATTTGTCCCGTCTCACGATCTCAGACGCTCAAGATGCTCGAGCGAACGTGGGTCGGCACCGACCCCGCGTTCGAGCCCGCCCCCCGGACAAGCCCGGTGCCCCCGCGCGCGCATTATAATCAAAGACACAGGGCACAGGGCACAGGGCACAGGGACACAGGGGCGCGGGCGACTTGGGCGACTTCGCGAACTTCGCGAACAGCGAAGAAAGGGGGAGGGATATGTCGTGGCGGGCCCGCCTCGCCACGCGTTCTCTTGCGAGGCGCGGGTGGGCTCCGCGACCGTGAAGCATCGGATGCCGAGACGAGGCGCGTGGCAATCGAGTGTCTACCGATGAAACGGAGCCGGCAACGCCGGCGATCGCCGACGGACAATGCATGCATCGCTCACGGATGCTGCCGCCCCGCCGCACGGCGCATGACGACAGAGAGCGACATGCCGCCAACAGCCCGCCCCGCGACAGTTGTCCACGGCAGTTGTCGGCGATACCGCGACAGTTGTCGACGACATCGCGACGCTGCCGACGACAATGAAGCGACGCTGCCGACGACATCGCGACATTGCCGACGACATCGCGACAGTTGTCCGCGATCGCCAATGACGCTGCCGACGACATCGCGACAGTTGTCCGCGATCGCCAATGACGCTGCCGACGACATCGCAACGCTGCCGACGCATCATGAAGCGACACTGCCGACGACATCGCGACAGTTGTCGACGATAATGAGCGACACTGCCGACGACATCGCGACAAGGCCGACGACAGCCAATGACATCGCCGACGACATCGCGACAGGCCGACGACAGCGACACTGCCGACGACATCGCGACAGGCCGACGACAGCGACACTGCCGACGACATCATCGCGACAGGTCGACGACAGCCAATGACAGTGTCGACGACATCGCGACAGTTGTCGACGACAGCCAATGACATCGCCGACGACATCGCGACAAGGCCGACGACAGCCAATGACACTGCCGACGACATCGCGACAGGCCGACGACACCGACGACAGCCGACGACACCGACGACATCGCTGCCGACGACAGCCGATTTACATCGCGACAAGGCCGACGACAGCCAATGACACTGCCGACGACGCCGCGACAGTTGTCGACGACAGTGTCGGCGATCGCGAACGACATCGCCGATTTACACTCGCGGATAATGATTTTTCCGTGGCTTTCGCTCGCGCGCTTGGGATGAAACTTGGCGGGCTGCTTCCTTATGTTTTTTAAAGGTTTTCCGTGATTTTTCCGGATTTTTCCGGGAGTCTTTGGCCAGGCCTCGGGACGCTCTAAGTCGCCCGGTTCCGGGACACTCCTCGAGCTTTCGATCGTCCTCTTTGCCTAAAATTTTGCAGGTCATTTCCTTGTCCCATTTAGCTATTTTACAGCATTTTTAGTGATTTTTTGGAGCCTTCCTTCATCTCCTCCCGTGCCCGCTCGGGAAAAAGCGATCCCGGGCCTAAAACCCGGGGCATCCGACGTCGGATGTGCAAAATAATTTGCAGTCTACTTCCCCTTGATTTTTAAGGAATTTAGAAACTCGCCTTGCATTTTTCTGATTTTTCTACGATTTTTTGGAATTTTTTCCGTTTTCGCAAATAAAAAATTATATTAAATAACCCGGGCTGCGAAAAAATTCCGAAAAATGATTTTTAGTAAATTAACATTATTATCTACCCAGGGGTATCCTCGGAAAAAATTGGAAAAATCTAGAACTCAAAAAAAAGCCATGCCCATTTTTTTGTCAAAACTATGCCATCGGGTCAGATGGAGTTATTCACTTAAAGCTCTTTATAGGGAGGTGCTTGGCAAGTGCCGGGCAGCGACAGTGCCAGCGACAAATAACGATACGAGCGACAGTGCCAGCGACAGTGTCGACGACAGCGAGCGTCCATGCATGGCGTGGCATGGCAACCTCGTCAAAGGCACTGTCGACATGCGGCCATGCACCGAACCTGTCCCGGACGGATGATGGAACAACGAGGCTCGGGTTGCCTCGGGAAGCGTGCCAAGCGTGAAAAAGTTGCCGATCGATACGGTTGCCTCGGATATTGATGCCTTGCTGTCCCGGTGTGCTTCGGTAGTGTTTCTTGACGTCCGCGGTCGGTGGCATTCCGCATTTGTTGCGGAGTCGCCACCACGGGTGAGGGCGTGCCCCCCCTCACCCGCAACGGCGGCCGCCCCTCTAGGCAGCGGGGGTGTTCGTCGGTAATTAACGATGGTGGGCCACCTTGCCTTGTCCCCACTCGCCATCGTTAGTCGCCTTTAGAGCCAAGCCATAGGTCGCGCCTTTGTTGCTCGACTCGACCCGGGCGACGATGGGTTGTTGGGGCCTTCGGTCCGCGAAATCTTGACGCCGTGGTACGGTGGCGCCTCATTGGCCGTGGGATTAATGTGGAGGGATGATGCCTCCCTTGTGTGGGATATTTGTCGCAAGTGCGGTGACTGGTGGCGCCTGACCGGACGAGGCTAGGAACTAGTAGGTGGGAAGATCGAGGAGCGAGGCCCCGGATGTCTCTTGGCTTAGAAGAGGGTTGGAACCGTATGTATCAATAAATCCTTTGCCGAGGGCCTTTCGAGGGTTGGAACCGTATGGATCCGTGAAATCCTCGCTGCTTGTGACTTGGTCGAGTACACCGAATGGGCCGCAGCCATGGGGTCGGCCTCAGGCGAACCGGCTGGCCTTGTGCCATCTTAGAAGTAGCACTTCCAAACGCGCGACATGCATTTCGCCAGGTGGTGGAGGCCCAAAGCGTTCGGATTTGCCGATGGGGATGTCGCGGTGCCTGGGGAAAGGAGTCGAGCCACAAGAATCTATCCCACCACAATTCAATGTCCCACCTGCATAAAAACAATTTCGAGGTGCGCTGCTCGGAGGCGAGTGAATGAGCAACTTGTGGATATTCGGTTTTTGCCGCCGGATCTCAATGCTCGTGGTGCTCACTACCTTTAGCCTAGCCACAAACACATCCTCCGCCTCCTCTCAAACCCTTTGATGCCATGAAACATACCTTAAGCCCAACAAAAGGAAGCCTCGAGGCACACGGCGCAAGTAGGGCAAACGAGTAGCTTGTTGGATAATAATCGGTTCTGCCGCCGAGCTCAATCGTCAGGCGCTGGTTAGGCTCAAATTCCACCATTAAACACATGTTACCCTACGCGAGAACCCATTTGACAAATCGTAACCCAGCTTCCACCCCCCTACGCATAACATCCTCGAGCCTCGACGGCACGGGGCGAGTGAACGAGCAAATTGTGGGATTATCGGATTTTTGCCGCTTGTGATCTTGATCCTCGTGTGTCGACCACTATCAAGCCCAACCTCAAACACAACACATCATCCACCCAACCACCTATGGCCGCTCAAATTAACCAAGATTGAGTTCCTAGCATGTATAGAACAACCTTTAGGTGTGGCTAGCCGGGGGTGGGCAAACGAGCAGTGGTGGGATAATCGGTTTTTGCCGCCGAGCTTAATCCTCGCTCCTTGGTCGAGCCGGGCCCGCCACAAACACATCTTTTGATGCTCAAAACATCAAGGCATGGTTGTCCGACTCTCTTTGTTTCGCCGCCTAGCGGTGCTTGTTGGGTTGTTGCCCTTTGCTTTGTTTGGCCGCTGATGCAGCGAGGCGACGAAGGTGCATCCCGCCGCAACATGTGGGGCGTGAGTTACGCTTGATCGCTTGTGTCGGGCGGCTCTCGCCGGCAGCGAACCGCGAGCGCAAGGTCCTCTTCGCAGAATGGTCCAAGGGCGCAAGCTCGGGCAAGGGATGGTTTCTCGTGTTGGCTGCCTCGTAAGGCAAGTCTTCGACCTTGATGCGAATCACGCTTGCCCGATGCCCTCATCAGGGGTGGACATAGAGGCCGAGGTCGCCGTCCGCCCGCACGCTGCCTTCGCGCGCGGTGGCTCGGGCCGTGGCCTCTTGTCGGCTCCGGATGCAGAACACCGTGTGGGCATGCATTTGCTTTGTCGATGCAGGGCCCAATCGAGCGCTTCTACGCTAAGCATGAACGCATCGCTGTTCGCGTGTTGACCTCCATTTGCTTGGGGTGGCCTAGCGCATCGCCATCGAGGGGTGCTACCGTTGATCCCGCCAGAGTCATATGCTTGTCTCAAAGATTAAGCCATGCATGTGTAAGTACGAACTAATTCGCATCGTGAAACCGCGAATGGCTCATTAAATCGCTTATAGTTTGTTTGATGGTACCGCTACTCTGATAACCGTAGTAATTCTAGAGCTAATACGCGCAACAAACCCCGACTTCGAAGGGATGCATTTATTAGATAAAGGTCGACGCTGGCTTTGCCCGCTGCTCGATGATTCATGATAACTCGACGGATCGCGACGGCCTTCATACCGCGACGCATCATTCAAATTTCGCCCTATCAACTTTCGATGGTAGGATAGTGGCCTACCATGGTGGTGACGGGTGACGGAGAATTAGGGTTCGATTCCGGAGAGGGAGCCTGAGAAACGGCTACCACATCCAAGGAAGGCAAAGCAGCGCAAATTACCCAATCTCGACACGGGAGGTAGTGACAATAAATAATACCGGCTCTTCGAGTCCGTAATCGAATGAGTACAATCTAAATCCCTTAACGAGGATCCATCGAGGGCAAGTCCGTGCCAAGCACCGCGTAATTCCAGCCCAATAGCGATATTTAAGTTGTTGCAGCTTAAAAGCTCGTAGTCGACTCGGTGGGCCGACCGTCCGCTTGCGGTGTGCACCGGCCGCCCCGCTTCCTTCGCCGGGCGATGCGCTCCTCGCCTTAATCGCCGGGTCAAGCCACCGGCACAAGCATTGAAGAAATTAGAGTGCTCAAAGCAGCCTACGCCTGATACATTAGCATGGGATAACATCATAGGATTCCGGCCCTATTGTGTTGGCCTTCGGATCGGAGTAATGATTAACAGGACACGGGGCATTCGTGATTTCATAGTCGAGGTGAAATTCTTGGATTTATGAAAGACGCAACAATCGCGAAAGCATTTGCCAAGGATGTTTTCATTAATCAAGAACGAAGTCGGGGCTCAAGACGATCGATACCGCCCTAGTCTCAACCATAAACGATGCCGACTGTGGATCGCGGATGTTGCTTTTAGACGCCACGCACCTTATGAGAAATCAAAGTTTTGGGTTCCGGGGAGTATGGTCGCAAGGTCAAACTTAAAGGAATTGACGGAAGGGCACCATCAGAGTGGAGCTCGCGCTTAATTTGACTCAACACGGAAACTTACTGTGTCCGCATATAGTAAGGATCGACAGATCGAGAGCTCTTTCGATTCTACGGGTGGTGGTGCATGGCCGTTTTAGTTGGTGGAGCGATTTGTCCGTTAATTCCGCTAACGAACGAGACTCACCGCTAACTAGCTATGTGGAGGTAACCCTTCACAGCCTAGCTTCTAGAGGGACTATGGCCTTCCGTGCCACGGAAGTTCGAGGCAATAACAGTCCGTGATGCCCTTAGATGTTCCGGGTCGCACGCGCGCTACATCGATGTATTCAACGAAGTCTATAGCCTCGCCGATGTGCCCGTAATCTTTGAAATTTCATCGCGATGGGGATAGATCATTGCAATTGTTGGTCTTCAACGAGGAATTCCTAGTAAGCGCGAGTCATCACCGCTGACTACGCCCCTCGCCTCTTTGTACACACCGCCCGCCGCTTCCTACCGATTGAATGGTCCGTGAAGTGTTCGATCGCGCGACGCTGGTGGTTCACACGCCGCGACGCCGCGAGAAGTCCACCAACCTTATCATTTAGAGGAAGGAGAAGTCGTACAAGGTTTCCGTAGGTGAACCTGCGGAAGGATCATTGTCGAAACCTGCCCAGCAGAACGACCTGTGGACGAGTAAACATCACACGCGGCGAGGGGTGCTTCGCCCTCCTCGCGGGAGCCCTCGTGGGCGCCCGGCAACAACGAACCCCGCGCGATCGCGCTGCCAAGGAACACAAACTCATGGCGTGCCCGCCCGCGAACGGTTCGCCGGCGCGCGGGGGCGGCACCTGTCCCTACTTAAAACGTAACGACTCTCGGCAACGGATATCTCGCTCGTGATCGATGAAGAACGAGCGAAATGCGATACTTGGTGTGAATTGCGTAATCCCGCGAACCATCGAAGTCTTTGAACGCAAGTTGCGCTCAAGCCTTCGCCGAGGGCACGCTCGTCAAGGCGCCACGCTGCCTCCCCGCCCTCGTGGAGGGGGATGGATGATGGCCTCCCGTGCCCCGGTCGGGGCGCGGCTGGCCTAAAATCGGAGCCGACGACGACGAGCTGTTGTGGCGATTGGTGGTTGACGAGGCTTAACGGCTCGCTTACATCGCTACCGAGCACGCTGTTGACGGGCTTGTTGACCCACGGGTGGCCTGCCACGCAAAACCGCTATGACTCTGTGTCAAAGCGGGCTACCCGCCGAGTTTAAGCATATCAATAAGCGGAGGAAAAGAAACTTACAAGGATTCCCTAGTAACGGCGAGCGAACCGAAGAGCCCACTTTAAAATCGGGCGCCTCGCCGCCTCAATTGTAGTCCGAGAAGCGCCCTTCATGCG
>CM055892.1:135000-157500 GCA_029582165.1 Portulaca oleracea | reverse complement strand
AATCGCTTCAGGCGCCTGCCGCTCATAGCGACGCTTTTGATCCTTCGATGCCTCGCTCTTCCTATCATTGTGAAGCGTAATCCACCAAGTGTTGGATTGTTCACCCACCAATAGGGAACGCGAGCGGGTTTAGACCGCCGTGAGACAAAGTTAGTTTTACCCTACCGATGACAAAGGTCGCTGATGGTAATTCAACCTAGTACGAGGAACCGCTGATTCGCACAATTGGTCATCGCGCTTGGTTGAAAAGCCGCTGGCGCTGGTTACCGCGCTACCGGATTACGATCAACGCCTAAGTCGTAATCCGCCGAGCGATGCATGCGCGCTCACGCCCGATTGCCGACCGCAGCAGGGGCTTCGCCCCAAGGGCACGTGTCGTAGGTTGCTTAGCGCGGCGATGCGCCGCGAGGGCCGCTGAAGTACAATTCCTACCGAGCGCGGGTCAATCTTTCGCAGACGACTTAAATACGCCGACGGGTATCAGAGCGGCAGAGTGGCCTTCACGCCACGATCCACCGAGATTCAGCCCTATGTCGCTCGATTCGCCCCTCCTCTCGAATTCTCCTCAATTAAATCCCATCCTTTCCCAAGAGGTCAAGTTGCTCCCGAGCGAAAGGATATGCTAAGTGTTGCCGCTACCGGAAATTTGCTATACCGAGGGCGCCGGACGCATGCATGCCCCGCCGAGCAAGGAAACGCGCGCATATGCCAAGTGTCCGAGGCGCCGCTGGCGCTGAATTAAGACCGAGCGCCGCCCGACGGAGAAAAACGGATGCAAACACGCCCACGAGGAGACAAGACGGAGCCTAGGCCCGGACGGCCGCCGCGACCCGAGTCGTTTCCACCGAGGCGCTGGGCGGCACCGCGAACCGACGGCATCGCATGCCGAGACGAGGCGGCGTGGCAAATCGAGTGTCTACCGATGAAACGGAGCCGGCAATGACGCGCCCTTCGTCGGATGCTGCTGCCCCGCCCGGCATCATACGGACGACACCGCGATAGCTTCCGCGATACCATCGCTGTCGACGATACCGCCAATATTGCCGACGGCCACCATCGCCGACAAAGACGCAGCCGACAGCTGGCCGAAGATACAATGGCTATTGCCGACGACAAAGAAGCGACAGTGTCGACGACGCCGCGACAAGAAACCGCGCAGCGCCGACGACAGCGCCGGCGACAGAGTCGCCGGCAGTTGTCCGCGACGTTGCCGACGACAGCCAATGATCGTGGTCGCCGATCGCTAGCGACATCGTTGGCGATCAAGGCCGACGACATCGCAATGACAAGTGTCGACGCATACCGCGATAATGATTTTTCCGTGGCTTTCGGTCGGGCGCTTGGGATGAAACTTGGCGCGCTGCTACCTTATGTTTTTTAAGGGTTTTCCGTGATTTTTCCGGATTTTTCCCGGGATGCTTTGCCGCCTCGACGCCTAAGTCTCCCGATTCCGACACTCCATCGCCTTCCGCCGCCCTCTTTGCCTAAAATTATGCAGGTCATTACGTCGCCCCATTTAGCTATTTTACAATATTTTTAATGATTTTTTGGAGCCTTCCTTCGTCTCCTCCCGTGCCCGCTCGTGAAATAGCGATCCCGGGCCTAAAACCCGAGGCATCCGATGTCGAATGTCCAAAATAATTTGCAGTCCACTTCCCCTTGATTTTTAAAGAATTTAGAAACTTGCCTTGCATTTTTCTGATTTTTCTACGATTTTTGGAATTTTTTCCGTTTTCGCAAAAAAAAAAATATATAAAATAGCCCGGGCTGCGGAAAAATTCCGAAAAATGATTTTTAGCAAATTAACATTATTATCTACCCAGGGGTATCCTCTGAAAAAATTGGAAAAATCTAGAACTCAAAAAAAAGCCATGCCCATTTTTTTGTCAAAACTATGCCACTGGCCGTAGATGGAGTTATTCACTTAAAGCTCTTAGAGGGGAGGTGCTTGGCAAGTGCGCCGGGCAGCGACAAGGCTAGCGGCTGTCGACGACAGCGATGCTGGCCGCCGACGACAAATGAGCGACACCGCCAAGACCACGCTGAAAGAAGGGGCGCTGGCCCACCGCGCATTTGTCCCGTCTGCGATCTCAGACGCTCGCGCATGCTCGAGCGAACGTGGGTCGGCACCGACCAGCTCGAGCCCGCCTCGACAAGCCCGTGCTCGCGCATTATAATCAAAGACACAGGCACAGGCACAGGCACAGTGGACACAGGGCGCGGGCGACTTGGGCGACTTCGCGAACTCGCGAACAGCGAAGAAAGGGGGAGGGATATGTCGTGCGCGGCCCGCCTCGCCACGCGCCCTCTTGCGAGGCGCGGTGGGCTCCGCGACCGTGAAGCATCGGATGCCGAGACGAGGCGCGTGGCAATCGAGTGTCTACCGATGAAACGGAGCCGCAACGCCGGCGATCGCCGACGGACAATGCACGATCGCTCACGGATGCCACGCGTCGCACGACATCATGACAGTTGTCCGCGACGCCAGCCGACGCTGCCGACGACATCGCGACGCCGCCGACGACATGAAGCGATTGACGATCGTCGACGACATCGCGACAAAGGTCGACGATCGCCGACATTGCCGACGACATCGCGACGCCGCGCCGACGATTACGCTGTCGACGACATCGCGACATTGCCGACGACATCGCGATACACTGTCGACGACATAGCGATTAATCGCCGACGACATCGCGACAAGGCCGACGACAATGCCGACGACATCGCCGACGCGATCGCGACAAATGACGACGCCGACATCGCCGATTTACATCGCGATAAAGGCCGACGACAATGCCGACGACATCGCCGACGACATCGCGATTGACGACGACGACAGCGTTGACGATTACATCGCCGACGACATCGCGACAAGGCCGACGATACCGACGACATCGCTGCCGACGATACCGACGACATCGCGATAAAGGCCGACGACACCAATGACACTGCCGACGACGCCGCGACAGTTGTCGACGACATGTTTCGGCGATCGCGAACGACATCGCCGACGACACTGCGGACAATGATTTTTCCGTGGCTTTCGTTCGGGCGCTTGGGATGAAACATGGCGGGCTGCGTGGTTATGTTTTTTAAAGGTTTTACGTTATTTTTCCGGATTTTTCCGGATTCTTTGGCCGTGCCTCGACGCCTAAGTCGCTTGCCCGGACACTCGAGCTTTCGATCGTCCGTTTTCCCTCAAATTTTGCAGATCATTTCCTTGTCCCATTTAGCTATTTTACAGCATTTTTAGTGATTTTTTGGAGCCTTCCTTCATCTCCTCCCGTGCCCGCTCGGGAAAAAGCGATCCCGGGCCTAAAACCCGGGGCATCCGACGTCGGATGTGCAAAATAATTTGCAGTCTACTTCCCCTTGATTTTTAAGGAATTTAGAAACTCGCCTTGCATTTTTCTGATTTTTCTACGATTTTTTGGAATTTTTTCCGTTTTCGCAAATAAAAAATTATATTAAATAACCCGGGCTGCGAAAAAATTCCGAAAAATGATTTTTAGTAAATTAACATTATTATCTACCCAGGGGTATCCTCGTAAAAAATTGGAAAAATCTAGAACTCAAAAAAAAGCCATGCCCATTTTTTTGTCAAAACTATGCCATCGGGTCAGATGGAGTTATTCACTTAAAGCTCTTTATAGGAGGTGCTTGGCAAGTGTCGGGCAGCGATAAAGCTGCCGACAACGACAATGATACGAGCGACACTGCCGATGATGTCGACGATAATGAAGCGCCCATGCATGGCGTGGCATGGCAACCTCGCCAAAGGCACTGCCGACACGCGCCACGCACCGAACTCGTCCCGGACGGATGATGGAACAACGAGGCTCGGGTTGCCTCGGAAGCGCGCTGCGTGAAAAAGTTGCAGATAGATACGGTTGGATGTGATATTGATGCCTTGCTGTCCCGGTGCTTTGGTAGTGTTCCTCGACGTCCGTCGGTGGCATTCCGCATTTGTCGCGGAGTCGCCACCACGCGTGAGGGCGCCCCTCACCCGCAACGGCGCCGCCTCTAGGCAGCGGGGTGTTCGCCGGTAATTAACGATGGTGGGCCACCTTGCCTTGTCCCCACTCGCCATCGTTAGTCGCCTTTAGAGCCAAGCTATAGGTCGCGCTTTGTTGCTCGACTCGACCCGGCGACGACGGGTTGTCGGGCCTTCGGTCCCGCGAAATCTTGACGCCGTGGTACGGTGGCGCCTCATTGGCCGCGGATTAATGTGGAGGGATGATGCCTCCTCGTGGGATATTTGTCGCAAGTGCGGTGATCGTGATACCGACCGACGCAGGCTAGGAACTAGTAGGTGGGAAGATCGAGGAGCGAGGCCCCTGATGTCTCGCTTAGAAGAGGGTCGGAACCGCATGGATCCAGAAATCCTTTGCCGAGGGCCTTCGGAGGGTCGGAACCGTATGGATCCGTAAATCCTCGCTGCTTGTGACTTGGTCGAGTACACCGAACGGGCCGCAGCCCACGGGCTCGCCTCGCGAACCGGCCGCCTTGTGCCATCTTAGAAGTAGCACTTCCAAACGCGCGACATGCATTTCGCCAGGTGGTGGAGGCCCAAAGCGCTCGGATTTGCCGATGGGGATGTCGCGTGCCCGGGAAAGGAGTCGAGCCACAAGAATCTATCCCACCACAATTCAATGTCCCACCCGCATAAAAAAATTTCGAGGTGCGCTGCTCGGAGGCGAGTGAATGAGCAATTGTGGATATTCGGTTTTTGCCGCCGGATCTCAATGCTCGTGGTGCTCACGCCTTTAGCCTAGCCACAAACACATCCTCCGCTCCTCTCAAACCCTTTGATGCCATGAAACATACCTTAAGCCCAACAAAAGGAAGCCTCGAGGCACACGGCGCCAAGCGAGGGCAAACGAGTAGCTTGTTGGATAATAATCGGCTTCACGCCGGAGCTCAATCGTCGCGGCGCTGGTTAGGCTCACCACCATTAAACACATGTTACCCTACGCGAGAACCCATTTGACAAATCGTAACCCAGCTTCCACCCTACGCATAACATCCTCGAGCCTCGATCGGGGCGAGTGAACGAGCAAATTGTGGATTATCGGATTTTGCCGCTTGTGATCTTGATCCTCGTGTGTCGACCACTATCAAGCCCAACCTCAAACACAACACATCATCCACCCAACCACCTATGGCCGCTCAAATTAACCAAGATTGAGTTCCTAGCATGTATAGAACAACCTTTAGGTGTGGCTAGCCGTCAAAGCGGCAAACGAAAGCAGTGGTGGATAATCGGTTTTTGCCGCCGAGCTTAATCCTCGCTCGGTCGAGCCGGCCCGCCACAAACACATCTTTGATGCTCAAAACATCAAGGCATGGTTGTTCGACTCTCTTTGTTTCGCCGCCTAGCGGTGCTTGCTGGGTTGTTGCCCCTTTGCTTTGTTTCGCCGCTGATGCAGCGAGGCGACGGCGTGCATCCCGCCGCAACATGTGGGGCGTGAGTTACGCTTGATCGCTTGTGTCGGGCGGCTCTCGCCGGCAGCGAACCGCGAGCGCAAGGTCCTCTTCGCAGAATGGTCCAAGGGCGCAAGCTCGGGCAAGGGATGGTTTCGTGTTGGTCGCCTCGTAAGGCAAGTCTTCGACCTTGATGCGAATCACGCTGCCCGATGCCCTCATTGGGCGGGTGGACATAGAGGCCGAGGTCGCCGCCCGCCCGCACGCTGCCTTCGCGCGCGGTGGCTCGGGCCGCGCCTCTTGTCGCGCTCCGACGCAGTAACACCGCGGTGGGCATGCATTTGCTTTGTCGATGCAGGGCCCACCGAGCGCTCTACGCTAAGCATGAACGCATCGCTGTTTGCGTGTTGACCTCCATTTGCTTGGGGTGGCCTGCGCGCATCACATCGAGGGGTGCTACCGTTGATCCCGCCAAGAGTCATATGCTTGTCTCAAAGATTAAGCCATGCATGTGTAAGTACGAACTAATTCGCATCGCGAAACCGCGAATGGCTCATTAAATCGCTTATAGTTTGTTTGATGGTACCGCTACTCTGATAACCGTAGTAATTCTAGAGCTAATACGCGCAACAAACCCCGACTTCCGAAGGGATGCATTTATTAGATAAAGGTCGACGCTGGCTTTGCCCGCTGTTCGATGATTCATGATAACTCGACGGATCGCGACGCCTCATACGCGACGCATCATTCAAATTTCGCCTCTATCAACTTTCGATGGTAGGATAGTGGCCTACCATGGTGGTGACGGTGACGGAGAATTAGGGTTCGATTCCGGAGAGGGAGCCTGAGAAACGGCTACCACATCCAAGGAAGGCAAGAGCGCGCAAATTACCCAATCTCGACACGGGAGGTAGTGACAATAAATAACAATACCGGCTCTTCGAGTCCGTAATCGAATGAGTACAATCTAAATCCCTTAACGAGGATCCATCGAGGGCAAGTCCGTGCCAAGAACCGCGTAATTCCAGCCCAATAGCGTATATTTAAGTTGTTGCAGCTTAAAAGCTCGTAGTCGACTCAAGGGCCGACCGTCCGCTCGCGGTGTGCACCGGCCGCCCCGCTTCCTTCACGGCGATGCGCCTCGCCTTAATCGCCGGGTCAAGCCACCGGCCACAGCATTAAGAAATTAGAGTGCTCAAAGCAGCCTACGCCTGATACATTAGCATGGGATAACATCATAGGATTCCTGGCCCTATTGTGTTGGCCTTCGGATCGGAGTAATGATTAACAGGACAATACGGGGCATTCGTATTTCATAGTCGAGGTGAAATTCTCGATTTATGAAAGACGAACAATCGCGAAAGCATTTGCCAAGGATGTTTTCATTAATCAAGAACGAAAGTCGGGCTCAAGACGATCGATACCGCCCTAGTCTCAACCATAAACGATGCCGACTGTGGATCGCGGATGTTGCTTTTAGACGCCACAAGCACCTTATGAGAAATCAAAGTTTTTGGGTTCCGGGGAGTATGGTCGCAAGGTCAAACTTAAAGGAATTGACGGAAGGGCACCACTCAGAGTGGAGCTCGCGCTTAATTTGACTCAACACGGAAACTTACTGTGTCCGCATAGTAAGGATCGACAGATCGAGAGCTCTTTCGATTCTACGGGTGGTGGTGCATGGCCGTTCTTAGTTGGTGGAGCGATTTGTCCGGGTTAATCTGCTAACGAACGAGACTCACCGCTAACTAGCTATGTGGAGGTAACCCTTCACGCACTAGCTTCTAGAGGGACTATGGCCTTCCGTGCCACGGAAGTTCGAGGCAATAACAGTCCGTGATGCCCTTAGATGTTCCGGGTCGCACGCCGCTTACAATCGATGTATTCAACGAGTCTATAGCCTCGCCGATGTGCCCGTAATCTTTGAAATTTCATCGCGATGGGGATAGATCATTGCAATTGTTGGTCTTCAACGAGGAATTCCTAGTAAGCGAGTCATCACCGCTGACTACGCCCCGCCTCTTCAGACACACCGCCCGCCGCCCTACCGATTGAATGGTCCGTGAAGTGTTCGATCGCGCGACGCTGGTGGTCACACACGGCGACGCCGCGAGAAGTCCACCGAACCTTATCATTTAGAGGAAGGAGAAGTCGAATAAGGTTTCCGTAGGTGAACTCGCGAAGGATCATCATTTAAACTCGCCCAGCAGAACGACTCGCGGACGAGTAAACATCACACGCCGCGAGGGGTGCTTCGCCTCTCTCGCCGGGAGCCCTCGGGGTGCCCCGGCAACAACGAACCCCGCGCGATCGCGCCAAGGAACACAAACTCATGGCGCGCCCGCCGCTGAACGGTTCACGGCCGCTACGGGGCGCACTGTCCCTACTTAAAACGTGAACGACTTCCTGCAACGGATATCTCGCTCGTGATCGATGAAGAACGAGCGAAATGCGATACTTGGTGTGAATTGCGTAATCCCGTGAACCATCGAAGTCTTTGAACGCAAGTTGCGCCCAAGCCTTCGCCGAGGGCACGCTCGTCAAGGCCACGCCGCTGTTTCCCCGCCTCGTGAGGGGGATGGATGATGGCCTCCCGTGCCCCGGTCGGGGCGCGGCTGGCCTAAAATCGGAGCCGACGACGACGAGCTGTTGTGGCGATTGTTGGTAGACGAGGCTTAACGGCTCGCTTACATCGCGCTACCGAGCACGCTGGTTGACGGGCTTGTTGACCCACGGTGGCCTGCCACGCAAAACCGCTGCGACTCTGTGTCAAAGTGGCTACCCACGAAGTTTAATCATATAAATAAGCTGAGTATAAGAAACTTACAAGGATTCCCTAGTAACGGCGAGCGAACCGAAGAGCCCACTTTAAAATCGGGCGCCTCGCCACCAATCAGAAGTCCGAGAAGCGCCCTTCATGCGCGACCGCCCAAGTCCCCGGAAAGGGGCGCCAGAGAGGGTGAGAGCCCCGTGCTGCTCGGACTCGCCGCACCACGAGGCGCCGCCGAAGTCGGGTTGTTTGGGAATGCAGCCTGCCGGGCGGTAAATTCCGGCCAAGGCTAAACACGGCGAGAGGCCGATAGCATAACAAGTACCGCGAGGGAAAGATGAAAAGGACTTTGAAAAGAGAGTCAAAGAGTGCTTGAAATTGCTCGGGAGGGAAGCGGATGGGGCCGCGATGCGCCCGGCCGGATGTGGAACGGCCATAAGCCGGCCCGCCGATCGGCCGGGGCGCGACCGACGCGGATTGGGAGGGCGGCTAAACCCTGCTCCCGGAGCGCTGCCCCGCGATCGTGGTTGGCGCCACAAGGCCGCCACGGGCGTGCTCCGCACTCGCGCTTCCAGCGCCTACCGCGGGTTCTATTCGCCCGCTCAAACACTGACCAAGGAGTCCGACATGCGTGCGAGTCAACGGGCGAGTAAACCCGCAGACGGCGCAAGGAAGCTAATCGCGGATCTCGCGCGCACCGCCGACCGACTCGATCTTCCGAGAAGGGTTCGAGTGTGAGCATACCGCCGGACCCGGAAGATGGTGAACTACGCTCGAAGCGGGCGGCCGCAGGAAACTCGTGGAGGCCCGGCGATACCGACGCGCAAATCGCTCGTCTCGACTTCGTATAGGGGCGAAAGACTAATCGAACCGCCTAGTAGCCGGTTCCTCCCGGTTTCTCGTGATAGCCGAGCTCATACGCGAAGTTCTATCGTAAAGCCAATGATTAGAGGCATCGGGGCGCAATGCCCTCGACCTATTCTCAAACTTTAAATAGGTAGGACGGCCGCTTGGCTGAGCCGCGCCACGGAATCGAGCTCCAAGTGGGCCATTTTTGGTAAGCGTAATCGCGATGCGGGATGAACCGAAGCCGGGTTACGGTGCCCAATCACGCGCTAACCTAGATCCCACAAAGGGTGTTGGTCGATTAAGACAGCAGGACGGTGGTCATGGAAGTCGAACCGCTAAGGAGTGTGTAACAACTCACCGCCAATCAACTAGCCCCGAAATGGATGGCGCTGCGCCGACCTATACCCGGCCGTGCCGGCAAGTGCCAGCCCCGATGAGTAGGAGGGCGCGCGGTCGCCGCAAAACTCGTGGCGCGAGCTGCGCGGAGCGCCGCCGGCAGATCTTCGTGGTAGTAGCAAATATTCAAATGAGAACTTCAAGGCCGAAGAGGGGAAAGGTTCCATGTGAACGGCACTTGCACATGGGTTAGTCGATCCTAAGAGACGGGGGAAGCTCGTCCGACAGCTGCTCGCGCGAGCTTCAAAGGGAATCGTTAAAATTCCCAACCGACGCGCGGCTGACGGCAACGTTAGGAGTCCGAGACGCCACGGGGCCTCGAAGAGTTATCTTTTCTCGCTTAACACCGCCCACCCCGGAAACGACTAATCGGAGGTAGGGTCCAATGGCCGGAAGAGCACCGCACGCCGCGTGGTGTCCGGCAGCTCGCGGCCCTCTTGAAAATCCGGAGGACCGAGTGCCGACCACGCCCGGCCGTACTCATAACCGCATCAGTTCCAAGGTGAACACCGTCGATGGAACAATGTAGGCAAGGGAAGTCGCAAAATGGATCCGTGTAATCTCGAAAAGGATTGGCTCGAGGGTCGGGCACGGGGTCCTGGCCCCAACCCGCTTACCGTTTACGGATCGCTGAGCCGCCGCGCGCGAGCGGTCGCCGCGTCGGCCGGGGACGGATTGGGAACGCTCTTCGGGGCCTTCCCAAGCGCCGAATACCAACTCAGAATCGTACGACAAGGGGAATCCGATCGCTTAATTAAAACAAAGCATCGCGATGGTCCTCGCGATGTTAACGCAATGTGATTTCGCCAAAGGCTCAATGTCAAAGTGAAGAAATTCAACCAAGCGCGTAAACGGCGGAGTAACTATGACTCTCTTAAGGTAGCCAAATGCCTCGCCATCTAATTAGTGACGCGCATGAATGGATTAACGAGATTCCCACCGCCCCCGCCTACTATCCAAATAAACCACGCCCAAGGGAACGCTTGGCGTAATCACGGGAAAGAAGACCTCGCTGAGCTCGACTCTAGTCCGACTTTGTGAAATGACTTGAGAGGTGTAGCATAAGTGGAGCTTCAAGCAAGTGAAATACCACTACTTTTAACGTTATTTTACTTACTCCGCGAGTCGAGGCGGGCATTGCCTCTCTTGACTCTAAGGCTTCGCCATGGCCGATCCCGCGAGGACATTGTCAAGTGGGAGTTTGGTCGGGCGCACATCCGTTAAAAGATAACGCAGTGTCCTAAGATGAGCTCAACGAGAAATGAAATCTCGTGGAAATGTATGGGTAAAAGCTCGCTTGATTCTCGATTTTCAAGACGAATACGAACCGTGAAAGCGTGGCCTAACGATCCTTTAGATCTTCTAATTTGAAGCCAGAGGTGTCGTAAAAGTTACCACAGGATAATCGCTTGTGGCAACTGCCGCTCATAGCGACGCTGCTTTTGATCCTTCGATGCTCGCTCTTCCTATCATTGTGAAGCGTATTCACCAAGTGTTGGATTGTTCACCCACCAATAGGGAACGCGAGCCGGGTTTAGACCGCCGTGAGACAAAGTTAGTTTTACCCTACCGATGACAAAGGTCGCGATGGTAATTCAACCTAGTACGAGGAACCGCTGATTCGCACAATTGGTCATCGCGCTTGGTTGAAAAGCCGCGGCGCCGGTTACCGTATACCGGATTACGATCAACGCCTAAGTCGTAATCCGCCGAGCGATGCGCGCGCACGCCCGATCACGACCGCAGAGGGGCTTCGCCCCAAGGGCACGCGGTCGTAGGCTGCTTAGCGCGCGGATGCGCCGCGAGGGCCGCTGAAGTACAATTCCTACCGAGCGCGGGTTCAATCCTTTGCAGACGACTTAAATACGCCGACGGTATTGTAAGTGGCAGAGTGGCTCACGCCACGATCCACCGAGATTCAGCCCTATGTCGCTCGATTCGCCCTCCCCTCTCGACCCTCCTCAATTAAATCCCATCCTTTCCCAAGAGGTCAAGTTGCTCCCGAGCCAAAGGATATGCTAAGTGTTGCCGCTACCGGAAATTTGCTATAGGGCCGAGGGCGCCGGACGCATGCATGCCCGCCGAGCAAGGAAACGCGCATATGCCAAGTGTCCGAGGCGCCGCTGGCGTGGAATTAAGACCGAGCGCCGCGCGCCCGACGGAGAAAAACGGATGCAAACACGCCCACGAGGAGACAAGACGGAGCCTAGGCCCGGACGGCCGCCGCGACCCGAGTCGTTTCCACCGAGGCGCTGGCGGGCACCGCGAACCGACGGCATCGCATGCCGAGACGAGGCGCGTGGCAAATCGAGTGTCTACCGATGAAACGGAGCCGGCAATGACGCGCCCTTCGTCGGATGCTGCCGCCCCGCCGCACCGCTACGGACGATACCGCGATAGCTTCGCGACGATACCATCGCTGTCGACGATACCCGCCACATGGTTGCCGACGGCCACCATCGCCGACAAAGACGCAGCCGACAGCTGGCCGAAGATACCAATGGCATTGCCGACGATAAAGAAGCGATAGTTGTCGACGACGCCGCGACAAGAAACCATGCAGCTGCCGACGACAAATACGCCGGCGATAAGTCGCGGCAGTTGTCCGCGACGCTGCCGACGACAATGCCGATCGTGGTCGCCGATCGCTAGCGACATCGTTGGCGATCGCCGACGACATCGCAATGACAAGGTCGACGCATACCGCTGACAATGATTTTTCCGTGGCTTTCGTTCGGGCGCTTGGGATGAAACTTGGCGGGCTGCTACCTTATGTTTTTTAAGGGTTTTCCGTGATTTTTCCGGATTTTTCCCGGGATGCTTTGGCCGGGCCTCGGGACGCTCTAAGTCTCCCCGATTCCGGGACACTCCATCAGCTTCCGCTCGTCCTCTTTGCCTAAAATTTTGCAGGTCATTTCCTCGTCCCATTTAGCTATTTTACAATATTTTTAATGATTTTTTGGAGCCTTCCTTCGTCTCCTCCCGTGCCCGCTCGTGAAATAGCGATCCCGGGCCTAAAACCCGAGGCATCCGATGTCGAATGTCCAAAATAATTTGCAGTCCACTTCCCCTTGATTTTTAAAGAATTTAGAAACTTGCCTTGCATTTTTCTGATTTTTCTACGATTTTTTGGAATTTTTTCCGCTGCAAAAAAATATATAAAATAGCCCGGCTATGGAAAATTCCGAAAATGATTTTTAGCAGATTAACATTATTATCTACCCAGGGGTATCCTCGGAAAAATTGGAAAAATCTAGAACTCAAAAAAAAGCCATGCCCATTTTTTTGTCAAAACTATGCCACTGGCCGTAGATGGAGTTATTCACTTAAAGCTCTTTAGAGGGGAGGTGCTTGGCCGGGCAGCGATAGGCCAGCCGCTGTCGACGATAGCGAGCGACAAGGCCAGCCGCCGACGACAAATGAGCGACACCGCTAAGACCACGCTGAAAGAAGGGGCGCTGGCCCACCAGCATTTGTCTCCGCCCGCGATCTCAGACGCTCGCAGATGCTAGAGCGAACGTGGGTCGGCACCGACCACAGCTCGAGCCCGCCTCGACAAGCCCGTGCCCTGCATTATAATCAAAGACACAGGCACAGGCACATGTGGACACAGGGCGCGGGGCGACTTGGGCGACTTCGCGAACTCGCGAACAGCGAAGAAAGGGGGAGGGATATGTCGGGCCCGCCTCGCCACGCGTTCTCTTGCGAGGCGCCGGTGGCTCCGCGACCGTGAAGCATCGGATGCCGAGACGAGGCGGCGTGGCAATCGAAAGTGTCTACCGATGAAACGGAGCGGCAACGCCGGCGATCGCCGACGGACAATGCATCGCTCGCCGGATGCTGCGCCCCGCCGCCGCACGGCGCATGACGACAACGTCGACGACATCGCGACGTTGTCCGACGATCGCCAATGACGACGCTGTCGACGACATCGCGATGCCGATCCGCGATCGCCAGCGACGCTGCCGACGACATCGCGACGCTGCCGACGATCGCGACGATGACGACATCACGACGACATCGCGATAGCGACGACGACGACATGTTAATGATCGCCGACGACATCGCGATAAAGGTCGACGACAGCGACATCGCCGACGACATCGCGACAGGCCGACGATACCGAAGCGACATCGCCGACGACATCGCGACAAAGGCCGACGATAGCCGATGACATCGCCGACGACATCGCGACAGGTCGACGACGATACCAATGACATCGCCGACGACATCGCGACAAAGGCCGACGATACAACAATGACATCGCCGACGACATCGCGATAAAGGCCGACGATACCGACGACATCGCTGGCTGCCGACGATACCGACGACATCGCGACAAAGGCCGACGATACCAATGACATCGCCGACGACGCCGCGACAGTTGTCGACGATGTTGTCGGCGATCGCGAACGACATCGCCGACGACACTCGCGGATAATGATTTTTCCGTGGCTTTCGCTCGCGGCGCTTGGGATGAAACTTGGCGGCTGCTTTTATGTTTTTTAAAGGTTTTCCGTGATTTTTCCGGATTTTTTCCGGATTCTTTGGCTGTGCCTCGACGCCTAAGTCGCCTTGCCCGGACACTCGAGCTGATCGTCCGCTTTCCTCAAATTTTGCAGATCATTTCCTTGTCCCATTTAGCTATTTTACAGCATTTTTAGTGATTTTTGAGCCTTCCTTCATCTCCTCCCGTGCCCGCCGAAAAAGCGATCCCGGCCTAAAACCCGGGCATCCGACGCCGGATGTGCAAAATAATTTGCAGTCTACTTCCCTTGATTTTTAAGGAATTTAGAAACTCGCCTTGCATTTTTCTGATTTTTCTACGATTTTTGGAATTTTTTCCGCTTTCGCAAATAAAAATTATATTAAATAACCCGGCTGCGAAAAATTCCGAAAATGATTTTTAGTAAATTAACATTATTATCTACCCAGGGGTATCCTCGGAAAAATTGGAAAATCTAGAACTCAAAAAAGCCATGCCCATTTTTTTGTCAAAACTATGCCATCGGGCCGAGATGGAGTTATTCACTTAAAGCTCTTATAGGAGGTGCTTGCAGCGACAGTGCCAGCGATACCAACGATACGAGCGACACTGTCACGCTACAGTTGTCGACGACAATGAAGCGCCCATGCATGGCGTGGCATGGCAACCTCGCCAAAGGCACCGCCGACACGCGCCACGCACCGAACTCGTCCCGGACGGATGATGGAACAACGAGGCTCGTTGCCTCGAAGCGCGCTGCGTGAAAAAGTTGCCGATCGATACGGTTGCCTCTGATATTGATGCCTTGCTGTCCCGGTGTGCTTCGGTAGTGTTTCTTGACGTCCACGGTCGGTGGCATTCCGCATTTGTCGCGGAGTCGCCACCACGCGAGGGCGCGCCCCTCACCCGCAACGCGCCGCCTCTAGGCAGCGGGGTGTTCGCTTGCATTAACGATGGTGGGCCACCTTGCCTTGTCCTCACTCGCCATCGTTAGTCGCCTTTAGAGCCAAGCCATAGGTCGCGCTTTGTTGCTCGACTCGACCCGGCGACGACGGGTTGTCGGGCCTTCGGTCCCGCGAAATTCGACGCCGTGGTACGGTGGCGCCTCATTGGCCGCGGATTAATGTGGAGGGATGATGCCTCCTTGTGTGGGATATTTGTCGCAAGCGCGCGATCGTGATACCGACCGGACGCAGGCTAGAACTAGTAGGTGGAAGATCGAGGAGCGAGGCCCCTGATGTCTCGCTTAGAAGAGGGTTCGAACCGCATGGATCCGTAAATCCTTTGCCGAGGGCCTTTCGAGGGTTGGAACCGTATGGATCCGTAAATCCTCGCTGCTTGCGACTTGGTCGAGTACACCGAACGGGCCGCAGCCACGGGCTCGCCTCGCGAACCGGCCGGGCCTCAGGCCATCTTAGAAGTAGCACTTCCAAACGCGCGACATGCATTTCGCCAGGTGGTGGAGGCCCAAAGCGCTCGGATTTGCCGATGGGGATGTCGCGTGCCCGTGTCACGGCCGATTCTTTATCCTAGACTTCACCACAGCGCTAGCAAACTTACACTCAAACCCTTTTCTTAGTTTGCTAGTAAGCCTTTGAGGTCATGAGACTTAGCTCGAGAGACTAAGTAAAGCTTAAGGGAAGCAAGTAAGAACACTTAGGAGTTTGGGAGAATGTCTTGTGTATTGCTCTCAAATGATGGATGCTTACAAATGAGACCCCATGGGGTATATATACACTTCCACCTCCTTAATGGACGGAGATCTATTTGATCCTACGGTCCACATCGCGATCTAGATCCTTCTATACCAATATCTAGGATTCTATACAAGTGGAGTTCTTGAGAGAACTCCTAACATTCTAGAGAATACAAGACAAATCTAGAGAAGTCATGTAAACTCTAGGATTTTTAAGTGGAAACCTCTCCGAAATGGATATTATTTGCGAACCGCGACATCCTCCCCACCTAATCCGGCGACGCCGTTGCCTTCTTGTCCTCGAACGCCGGATCTTGTCCTTAAATTGCCATAAGTTCTCGAGCCCCCCTAGCCTCACTCTCGCAACCCTTCCATTCGACCAAAGAACTCGCTTGAGGGGTTGGTTAGAGTGTACCTGTGGCTCGATCCGCAAGGACCTCTTCTACCTCCTTGTCATGCCGCTTCCTTTACTCCCATCGAGCCCAAGAGAGGTCCCGCGCTTGAATCCTCCCGGTCTTGATGGTATGGCTTGAGTAGACTCACATGGAAAACCGGGTGGAACTTGGACTTAGGGGGTAGCTCTACCTTATACGCTTGCGCCCCCACCTTCTTGACGATGGGAAAGGGTCCCTCATAACGTCGTAGAAGAGCCCGATGTCTCCCATCTAACCTCGCATGGTGATACATCTTGACTAATACGAGGTCCCCTACTTGGAAGTCCTCGACGCCTCTTCGTTACCACTTCTTCATCCTTTTCGATGCTTTCTCCAAGTAAGCCCTCGCCACCCCTACTGATCGCTCCAACTCGCGAATTTGTACGCGTGGACTTGGTCCCTTATAGCCGGAAGTTAGCGAGCTAGGGGTCAAAGGTTGTTGCCTCTGTTATCTCGAACGGACTCGCTCTTTTGCAAGTTGTAAGAGAATTGGGCCACATCGAGCAACTTCGCCAATCTCTTTGGTCGCACTCACGGCGTCTCAAGTATAGCTCCAAAGTGCATTCACCCTCTCCGCTTGCCCATCACTTGAGGGTGGAAACTGTAGAGAAGTTGAGCTCCGATCCCACGAGCTTCAAGAGCTGGCCCAAAATCGCCTGCAGCGAGTATCTCGGCCACTTATGATAGATTGGGGTAGCCCCCAATACTTCACCACATGCAAGAAGAGCTTACGGCTTGCTCGCGGCAGCATTCCTTAGGTGCCGGATGAAGGTGGCATACTTCGAGCATCGGCCTACTACCACCAAGATCCAATTGTACCTTCACTAGAGGGTAGCCCCACAATGAAGTCCATGGAGATGCTTTCCCATGGTCTTTCGAATGGGAAGTGGTCGAGAAGTCCCGCTGGTGCTCTTGTTCGATCTTGTCTTGTTGACACACAAGACAAGTCTTGACATAGGCCTCAACATCGCCTTTCAACCGAGGCCAATAGTAGGAATTGCCTACTAATGCGAGGGTGCGTGTGTCCCCGGATGTCCAAATTTATTTGCTATCATGGCACTCCTTCATTACTCGCTACCGAGATTGCCATAGGATGGAATAAAACTCTGGCCGCCCTTTCGTGAGGATCACACCATCTTCCATCCAAAACCTTCGGTTTTCCCATCCTCGATGAGCCCCACTATCGACTCGCCAAGGTGTCGGGTCAAGTCCTTCCTTGATGCGGTCCTCAAGTCACTTTGTGGGCGGCTCAAATCGCTAGTTCCCCTTCCGACTTAGTGCATCCGCCACTAGATTGGCTCGACCCGCCAGACTCCATTACATAGTCGACTCGCCGTAAAGTCTTGCCACCGGCTTGCTTAGGAGTAAGTTTCTTTGGGTTTGAAAGTAGCTTGTGGCTACATTGTCCGCTTTGATAACAAACTTACTCCCAACAAGTAGTGTTCCAAGTCCAAGGCAATGTACCACCGCTAGCGCTTCTCCGCTTCATTTAACTTCCGACTCTCAAAGGCAATCGATGCCCTTCGCATCAAGACTCCACCAATGGCAAAGCCTAAGCATCCGTGAAGCTCAAAGGCTTGCCAAGATCGGGAGTGCAAGGACTTCTCCAAATGACGCTTTCTTAAGGGTGTCAAAGGCCTTCGACACTCTCCACTCCAGACCATCCTCGTCCCTTCGAGCAAGTTTGTAAGTGGAGCGCAATGGCGTAATAACTCTGATAAACCGTCGGTAGTAGTTCACTGCCGAGGAACGACCTTAGCTCTGACTTTACTTGGTGGCTCCCAATCTAAGATGGCTTCAACCTTCACCGATCCATGCGTAGCTTGCCTTTCCCACAAGATGGCCTAGAAAGGCACCTCCTCTCGGGCAAAGGCACATTTCTCTTCTTAACATAGAGTTCATTTGCTCTGAGAGGAGAACACTTGTCGCAAGTGTTCGACGTGTTCGCCAATGTCTTACTATAGATGACTATATCATCTAAGTAAACTACCACAAAGTGATCAAGGAAAGGCAAGTACCTTGTTCATTAGGGTACGCATGTCGCCGGCGCTGGTGAGGCCAAAGGGCATTACTGTGAATTCATAAGATCCATACCGTTACGATGCCGCCTTTGCCTCATCACCTTCGGCCATGCGACTGGTAGTATCCACTCCTCAAGTCGAGCTTAGTGAAGACTCGGCGCTTCCAAGTTGATCAAGAGATCATCGATACGAGGGATGGGATACTTGTTCTGATTGTGATCTTGTTGAGTGCCCGATAGTCGATGCATAGACGAAGACTCCCATCACGCTTCTTTGAAATAGAACCGTGCACCATAAGGGGACTTGATGGACGAATATATCCGCGCCCAAGAGCTTCGAGTTGTCTCCTTAATTCTCGAGCTCGGGTGCCATCCCAGGGGCGAACGCGCGCTTAGCCCCTAGTTCCGCCTCGATGGCGTGATCGATTTCTCCTCGAGGAAGTCTCGTAGTTCTCACGGCATGACATCCTTGAATTCTCAAGCACCTCTTCAATCGCTTGGGTACTTGTGTTTCCACTTGCCTTCCTCTTTGAGGGCGGCAAGGTAAGTAGGCTCCTTCTTCCTCACTCCCTTGGAAAGTTGAAGAGCGGACAACACTTGCTTTTCATCGATGTCCGTTTCACGGACGACACTTGGTCGCCATCTTCCAAGATACACATGACATTGGCGAGGATGGGGAAGGCCTTCGCCTTAACGAAGAAGTCTATTCCCAAATAGAACTTCTTTTCATCCAAAGGAGCAACAGTTATGTCGGCCTTACCTTGCCATTGTCCAATGCGGATAGGAGTGTCCTTAGCAACTCCATAGATCGAGACTTTGTCCGCATTGACTCCTTTGACAAAACCTTTAGTCTTGGTGTAGGAGAGCCCCACTTCCTCCGCGAGTTCCTTAGCTATATAAATCAGACTCCCGTATCCAACAAGGCTTGAACGGGTTTGTCATTGATGTGTGTCTCAACATACATCCGTCCCGACGATCCTTCCTCGACTTTCGCTTGGACGGCACTAAGGAACTTAAGAGAGGATAGCTTCCTTTCTTCCTCTTGTCTTGCCTCCTCTTTAGCGAGGGCGGCAAGTCTTCCTCTCTTGGGGCAATCATAGACCCGATGAGGCCCATCACATAGGAAACACGACAGCTTCTTCGGTGCTTCATCTTTCTTGGCCTCGCCTCTTCTCCTTGTCTTTATAGGTGAAAGGCTTATCCTTCCGGATGGCCTGCCTCCCCACCTTGCCGTGGTTCCCACCTCTTACTCGCCCCTGAGGATCTTTCCAGATCTGTAAGGGACTCACATGGCAATGGCGAGTCGAGGTCTTGTACATTCCGCCTAACTCCATCTTCGCCCAACCGCCAGGCCATCGAGGAAAAGAAGAGTGCATCCTCGCCACTCATTCCGTGGATTTCCAAAATCACCTCGAACTCCTTAACGCACTCGCAAGGTGACCCTCCCTATGTTTGAGGTGTCGCAGCCTTACACGAGCTTCTTTTGGGCGCCCCAGATGTAATCGCCTCGAGTTCCCTCGGCTATCCCATGTAATGATGGGATCCGCCTCGATTGACATCGCCTTCCCTACGACGCCACCATACCAATGCAATGTCCTCAAGGCAAAAGGCGATTGCTACCTTAAGGACTTCGCCTGATCCCACTCGCTTTAAAGTAAGCCTCCAACGCCCAAAAGAAGTTGGCGATCTCCTTAGCATTCCTTTCTCCCTTATAGATCCGAGGTCTGCTCATGCCTCGAGGAGAGTCGACAACCGCATAGCCCCGGTTGCCCATGGCCCTTATGCAACAGCTTTAGTTGCTACCGAATCCATCTAGTCGAGCTTTCACCTCGCATCCTTTCGCTAATTTAGCTTCAAGTGTCCCCACTGAGCCTCGAGGGTCTTCACTTGTTCATCCCTCACCTCCAACTTGTCTTCAAGGGAAGCCAACTCGGTTAAGAAGTCATCGACCGTCACCTTTAGAGCTACCTTCATCTCCTCCTGATTCCTCGACGCCTTCCGCGAAGTTTCGCGACTGGAATCCACATCCTCGCACCTATCACCCGTCGCCAAGGAGGAGAGTGCTCTTTCCACGCGATCGCTGAGTGCGACACCATGTCCTCGACTTCTCCCGTCGCTTTCCTTCTCTTCGCCTCCCTCTTGCCATCCTTCGAGGAGGGTTAACGATCTCTGAGTTGGATGCCATCTTCTCCCAAAGAACCCGCTCGATACCAAATGTCACGGCCGATTCTTTATCCTAGACTTCACTCAAGGCGCGCTAGCAAACTTACACTCAAACCCTTTTCTTAGTTTGCTAGTAAGCCTTTGAGGTTGTGAGACTTAGCTCTTGAGAGACTAAGTAAAGCTTAAGGGAAGCAAGTAAGAACACTTAGGGAGTTTGGGAGAATGTCTTGTGTATTGCTCTCAAATGATGGATGCTTACAAATGAGACCCCATGGGGGTATATATACACTTCCACCTCCTTAATGGACGGTGGAGATCTATTTGATCCTACGGTCCACATCGCGTATCTAGATCCTTCTATACCAATATCTAGGATTCTATACAAGTGTGGAGTTCTTGAGAGAACTCCGGAACATTCTAGAGAATACAAGACAAATCTAGAGAAGTCATGTAAACTCTAGGATTTTTAAGTGGAAACCTCTCCGAAAATGGATATTATTTGCGAACCGTGACACTGGGGAAAGGAGTCGAGCCACAAGAATCTATCCCACCACAATTCAATGTCCCACCCGTACAAAAACAGCCTCGAGGTGCAGTCAGTGCTCGGGAGGCGAGTGAATGAGCAGCTTGTGGGATATTCGGTTTTTGTCGCCGGATCTCAATGCTCGTGGTGCTCACTACTTTAGCCTAGCCACAAACACATCCTCCGATACTCTCAAAACCTTTTGATGCCACGAAAAATACCTTTAGCCCAACAAAAGGAAGCCTCGAGGCACAATGCCAAGTAGGGCAAACGAGTAGCTTGTTGGATAATAATCGGTTCTGCCGCCGAGCTCAATCGTCGCGGCGCTGGTTAGGCTCAAACCAGCCATTAAACACATGTTACCCTACGCGAGAACCCATTTGACAAATCGTAACCCAGCTTCCACCCCACGCATAACATCCTCGAGCCTCGATCGGCACGGGGCGAGTGAACGAGCAATTGTGGGATTATCGGATTTTTGCCGCTTGTGATCTTGATCCTCGTGTGTCGACCACTATCAAGCCCAACCTCAAACACAACACATCATCCACCCAACCACCTATGGCCGCTCAAATTAACCAAGATTGAGTTCCTAGCATGTATAGAACAACCTTTAGGTGTGGCTAGCCGCTGGGGTGGGCAAACGAGCAGTGGTGGATAATCGGTTTTTGCCGCCGAGCTTAATCCTCGCTCCTTGGTCGAGCCGGCCCGCCACAAACACATCTTTTGATGCTCAAAACATCAAGGCATGGTTGTTCGACTTCTTTGTTTCGCCGCCTAGCGGTGCTTGTTGGGTTGTTGCCCTTTGCTTTGTTTCGCCGCTGATGCAAAGGCGACGGCGGGGTGCATCCCGCCGCAACATGGGGCGCGTGAGTTACGCTTGATCGCTTGTGTCGGGCGGCTCGCCGGGCAAAGGAACCGCGAGCGCAAGGTCCTCTTCGCAGAATGGTCCAAGGCGCGCAAGCTCGGGCAAGGGATGGTTTCCTCGTTGGCTGCCTCGTAAGGCAAGTCTTCGACCTTGATGCGAATCACGCTTGCCCGATGCCCTCATCGGGCGTGGGTGACATAGAGGCCGAGGTCGCCGCCCGCCCGCACGCTGCCTTCGCGCGCTGCGGCTCGGGCCGCGCCTCTTGCGCGCTCCCGGATGCAGAACACCGCGGTGGGCATGCATTTGCTTTGTCGATGCAGGGCCCACCGAGCGCTCTACGCTAAGCATGAACGATCGCTGTTTGCGTGTTGACCTCCATTTGCTTTGGGGTGGCTCACGCGCATCGCCATCGAGGGGTGCTACCGTTGATCCCGCCAAGAGTCATATGCTTGTCTCAAAGATTAAGCCATGCATGTAAGTACGAACTAATTCGCATCGCGGAAACCGCGAATGGCTCATTAAATCGCTTATAGTTTGTTTGATGGTACCGCTACTCTGATAACCGTAGTAATTCTAGAGCTAATACGCGCAACAAACCCCGACTTCCGAAGGGATGCATTTATTAGATAAAGGTCGACGCTGGCTTTGCCTGCTCGATGATTCATGATAACTCGACGGATCGCGACGGCTCATACGGCGACGCATCATTCAAATTTCTCGCCTATCAACTTCGATGGTAGGATAGTGGCCTACCATGGTGGTGACGGGTGACGGAGAATTAGGGTTCGATTCCGAGAGGAGCCCGAGAAACGGCTACCACATCCAAGGAAGGCAAGCAGCGCGCAAATTACCCAATCCCGACACGGGA
>CM055892.1:127500-130000 GCA_029582165.1 Portulaca oleracea | reverse complement strand
CCTCTCGAACCCTCCTCAATTAAATCCCATCCTTTCCCAAGAGGTCAAGTTGCTCCCGAGCCAAAGGATATGCTAAGTGTTGCCGCTACCGGAAATTTGCTATAGGCCGAGGGCGCCGGACGCATGCATGCCCCGCCGAGCAAGGAAACGCGCGCATATGCCAAGTGTCCGAGGCGTGGCCGCGCGTGAATTAAGACCGAGCGCCGCGCCTGACGGAGAAAAAACGGATGCAAACACATCCATGAGGAGACAGTACGGAGCCTAGGCCCGGGACGGCCGCCCGCCGCGACCCGGAGTCGTCTCCACCGAGGCGCGGGTGGGCACCGCAACCGACGAAGCATCGCATGCCGAGACGAGGCGGCGTGGCAAATCGAGTGTCGGCTGATGAAACGGGAGCCGGGCAATGCATGCGTCCTTCGTCGGATGCTGTTGCCCCGCCTGCACCGCTACGGACGATACCGCGATAGCTTTCCGCGACAGCCATCGTCAGTGTCGACGACAGCCCTTCACAGCGTCGTCGACGGCCAGCCATCGCCGACAAGCACGCAGCGACAAGCGCCGAAGACAGCCAGGGGCGCTGCCGACGACAGAATGCGACAGTGTCGACGACGCTGCGACTGTGTCGGGGGCTGCGTCGACGACAGCGCCGGCGACAGTGTCGCCGGCAGTGTCCGCGACGCTGTCGACGACAGCCAGCGATAGTGTCGCCGACTGCTAGCGACATCGTTGGCGATCGCGCCGACGACATCGCAATGGCGTTGTCGACGCATACCGCTGACAATGATTTTTCCGTGGCTTTCGTTCGTGCGCTTGGGATGAAACTTGGCGGGCTGCTACCTTATGTTTTTTAAGGGTTTTCCGTGATTTTTCCGGATTTTTCCCGGGATGCTTTGGCCGGGCCTCGGGACGCTCTAAGTCTCCCCGATTCCGGGACACTCCATCGCCTTCCGCCGCCCTCTTTGCCTAAAATTTTGCAGGTCATTTCCTCGTCCCATTTAGCTATTTTACAATATTTTTAATGTTTTTTTGGAGCCTTCCTTCGCCTCTCCGTGCCCGCTCGTGAAATAGCGATCCCGGGCCTAAAACCCGAGGCATCCGATGTCGAATGTCCAAAATAATTTGCAGTCCACTTCCCCTTGATTTTTAAAGAATTTAGAAACTTGCCTTGCATTTTTCTGATTTTTCTACGATTTTTTGGAATTTTTTCCGTTTTCGCAAAAAAAAAAATATATAAAATAGCCCGGCTATGAAAATTCCGAAAATGATTTATAGCAAATTAACATTATTATCTACCCAGGGGTATCCTCGGAAAAATTTGGAAAAATCTAGAACTCAAAAAAAAGCCATGCCCATTTTTTTGTCAAAACTATGCCACGGGCCGTAGATGGAGTTATTCACTTAAAGCTCTTTAGAGGGGAGGTGCTTGGCAAGTGCTTTGGCAGCGACATTGCCAGCGGCTGTCGACGATACATGAGCGACACCGCCAAGACCACGCTGAAAGAAGGGGCGCCGCCCACCGCGCATTTGTCCCGTCTGCGATCTCGTGACGCTCGCAGATGCTCGAGCGAACGTGGTCGGCACCGACCACAGCTCGAGCCCGCCTCGACAAGCCCGTGCCCGCGCATTATAATCAAAAACACAGGCATGTGGCACAGGACACAGGCGCGGGGCGACTTGGGCGACTTCGCGAACTTCGCGAACAGCGAAGAAAGGGGGAGGGATATGTCGCGGGCCCGCCTCGCCACGCGTTCTCTTGCGAGGCGCGGGTGGGCTCCGCGACCGGTGAAGCATCGGATGCCGAGACGAGGCGGCGTGGCAATCGAGTGTCGGCTGATGAAACGGGAGCCGGGCAATGCCGGCGACTGTCGACGGACAATGCATGCATCGTTCGCCGGATGCCAAGCGTCCCGCCCGGGCACGGCGCATGACGACAGCGAGCGACACAGTCGTCAACAGCCCGCCCGCGACAGTGTCCACGGCAGTGTCGGCGACAGCCCGCGACAGTGTCGACGACACTGCGACGCTGTCGACGACACTGCGACAGTGTCGACGACACTGCGACAGTGTCCGCGACTGCCAGCGACGCTGTCGACGACACTGCGACAGTGTCCGCGACTGCCAGCGACGCTGTCGACGACACTGCAACGCTGTCGACGACCGCGAGCGACACTGTCGACGACACTGCGACAGTGTCGACGACAGCGAGCGACACTGTCGACGACACTGCGACAGTGCCGACGACAGCCAGCGACACTGTCGACGACACTGCGACAGTGCCGACGACAGCGAGCGACACTGTCGACGACACTGCGACAGTGCCGACGACAGCCAGCGACACTGTCGACGACACTGCGACAGTGTCGACGACAGCCAGCGACACTGTCGACGACACTGCGACAGTGTCGACGACAGCCAGCGACACTGTCGACGACACTGCGACAGTGCCGACGACAGCCAGCGACACTGTCGACGACACTGCGACAGTGCCGACGACACTGCG
>CM055892.1:112500-117500 GCA_029582165.1 Portulaca oleracea | reverse complement strand
CTCCTCCCGTGCCCGCTCGTGAAATAGCGATCCCGGGCCTAAAACCCGAGGCATCCGATGTCGAATGTCCAAAATAATTTGCAGTCCACTTCCCCTTGATTTTTAAAGAATTTAGAAACTTGCCTTGCATTTTTCTGATTTTTCTACGATTTTTTGGAATTTTTTCCGTTTTCGCAAAAAAAAAAATATATAAAATAGCCCGGGCTGCGGAAAAATTCCGAAAAATGATTTTTAGCAAATTAACATTATTATCTACCCAGGGGTATCCTCGGAAAAAATTGGAAAAATCTAGAACTCAAAAAAAAGCCATGCCCATTTTTTTGTCAAAACTATGCCACTGGCCGTAGATGGAGTTATTCACTTAAAGCTCTTTAGAGGGGAGGTGCTTGGCAAGTGCTGGGGCAGCGACAGTGCCAGCGGCTGTCGACGACAGCGAGCGACAGTGCCAAGACCACGTTGAAAGAAGGGGCGCTGGCCCACCGCGCATTTGTCCCGTCTCACGATCTCAGACGCTCGCAGATGCTCGAGCGAACGTGGTCGGCACCGACCACAGCTCGAGCCCGCCTCGACAAGCCCGTGCCCGCCGCATTATAATCAAAGACACAGGCACAGGCACAGGCACAGTGGACACAGGGCGCGGGGCGACTTCATGGAACTTGGCGAACAGCGAAGAAAGGGGGAGGGATATGTCGTGGCGGGCCCGCCTCGCCACGCGTTCTCTTGCGAGGCGCGGGTGGGCTCCGCGACCGGTGAAGCATCGGATGCCGAGACGAGGCGGCGTGGCAATCGAGTGTCGGCTGATGAAACGGGAGCCGGGCAATGCCGGCGACTGTCGACGGACAATGCATGCATCGTTCGCCGGATGCCAAGCGTCCCGCCCGGGCACGGCGCATGACGACAGCGAGCGACACAGTCGTCAACAGCCCGCGACAGTGTCCACGGCAGTGTCGGCGACAGCCCGCGACAGTGTCGACGACACTGCGACGCTGTCGACGACAGCGAGCGACGCTGTCGACGACACTGCGACAGTGTCGACGACACTGCGACAGTGTCCGCGACTGCCAGCGACGCTGTCGACGACACTGCGACAGTGTCCGCGACTGCCAGCGACGCTGTCGACGACACTGCAACGCTGTCGACGCATCACTGTCGACGACAGTGTCGACGACGATAGCGAGCGACACTGTCGACGACACTGCGACAGTGCCGACGACAGCCAGCGACACTGTCGACGACACTGCGACAGTGCCGACGACAGCCAGCGACACTGTCGACGACACTGCGACAGTGTCAGCGACTGCCAGCGACGCTGTCGACGACACTGCGACAGTGCCGACGACAGCCAGCGACACTGTCGACGACACTGCGACAGTGCCGACGACACTGCGTCAGTGCCGACGACAGCCGACGACACTGCGTCAGTGCCGACGACAGCCGACGACACTGCGACAGTGCCGACGACAGCCAGCGACACTGTCGACGACGCTGCGACAGTGTCGACGATGTTGTCGGCGATCGCGAACGACATCGCCGATTTACACTGCGGACAATGATTTTTCCGTGGCTTTCGTTCGTGCGCTTGGGATGAAACTTGGCGGGCTGCTTCTTTATGTTTTTTAAAGGTTTTCCGTGATTTTTCCGGATTTTTTCCGGGATTCTTTGGCCAGGCCTCGACGCCTGTCGCCTTGCCCGGACACTCTCGAGCTGATCGTCCGCTTTCCTCAAATTTTGCAGATCATTTCCTTGTCCCATTTAGCTATTTTACAGCATTTTTAGTGATTTTTTGGAGCCTTCCTTCATCTCCTCCCGTGCCAGCTCGCTAAAAATCTATCCCGGGCCTAAAACCCGGGCATCCGACGTCGGATGTGCAAAATAATTTGCAGTCTACTTCCCCTTGATTTTTAAGGAATTTAGAAACTCGCCTTGCATTTTTCTGATTTTTCTACGATTTTTTGGAATTTTTTCCGTTTTCGCAAATAAAAAATTATATTAAATAACCCGGGCTGCGAAAAAATTCCGAAAAATGATTTTTAGTAAATTAACATTATTATCTACCCAGGGGTATCCTCGGAAAAAATTGGAAAAATCTAGAACTCAAAAAAAAGCCATGCCCATTTTTTTGTCAAAACTATGCCACTGGCCGTAGATGGAGTTATTCACTTAAAGCTCTTTATAGGGGAGGTGCTTGGCAAGTGCTGGGGCAGCGACAGTGCCAGCGACAGTCAACGACAGCGAGCGACACTGTCAGCGACAGTGTCGACGACAGCGAGCGTCCATGCATGGCGTGGCATGGCAACCTCGTCAAAGGCACTGTCGACATGCGGCCATGCACCGAACCTGTCCCGGACGGATGATGGAACAACGAGGCTCGTTGCCTCGGAAGCGCTGCCAAGCGTGAAAAAGTTGCCGATCGATACGGGTTGCCTCGGATATTGATGCATTGCTGTCCCGGTGTGCTTTGGTAGTGTTCCTGACGTCCGTGGTCGGTGGCATTCCGCATTTGTCGCGGAGTCGCCACCACGGTGAGGGCGTGCCCCCTCACCCGCAACGGCGCCGCCTCTAGGCAGCGGGGTGTTCGGCGGTAATTAACGATGGTGGGCCACCTTGCCTTGTCCACAGCCCGCCATCGTTAGCTGCCTTTAGAGCCAAGCTATAGGTTGCGCCTTTGTTGCCTGACTCGACCCGGCGACGATGGGTTGTTGGGGCCTTCGGTCCGCGAAATCTTGACGCCGTGGTACGGTGGCAGCCTCATTGGCCGGGATTAATGTGGAGGGATGATGCCTCCCTTGTGTGGGATATTTGTCGCAAGTGCGGTGACTGGTGGCGCCTGACCGGACGAGGCTAGGAACTAGTAGGTGGGAAGATCGAGGAGCGAGGCCCCGGATGTCTCTTGGCTTAGAAGAGGGTTGGAACCGTATGGATCCGTAAATCCTTTGCCGAGGGCCTTTCGAGGGTTGGAACCGTATGGATCCGTAAATCCTCGCTTGTGACTTGGTCGAGTACACCGAATGGGCCGCAGCCATGGGGTCGGGCCTCGCGCGAACCGGCTGGCCTTGTGCCATCTTAGAAGTAGCACTTCCAAACGCGCGACATGCATTTCGCCAAGGTGGTGGAGGCCCAAAGCGCTCGGATTTGCCGATGGGGATGTCGCGTGCTCGGGGAAAGGAGTCGAGCCACAAGAATCTATCCCACCACAATTCAATGTCCCACCCGCATAAAAACAGCCTCGAGGTGCGCTGCTCGGAGGCGAGTGAATGAGCAGCTTGTGGATATTCGGTTTTTGTCGCCGATCTCAATGCTCGTGTGCTCACGCCCTTTAGCCTAGCCACAAACACATCCTCCGCTCCTCTCAAACCCTTTGATGCCATGAAACATACCTTAAGCCCAACAAAAGGAAGCCTCGAGGCACAATGCAAGGCCAAGTAGGGCAAACGAGTATCTTGTTGGATAAAAATCGGTTCTAGCTGCTCCGGAGCTCAATAGTCGTGAGTTGGAAAGGCTCAGACCAGCCATTAAACACATGTTACCCAATGCGAGAACACATTTGACAAAACAGAACCCAGCTTCCACCCCACGCATAACATCCTCGAGCCTCGACGGCACGGGGCGAGTGAACGAGCAATTGTGGGATTATCGGATTTTTGCTGCTTGTTATCTTTATCCTTGTTTTTTGACCACTATCAAGCACAAACTAATACACAAAACATCATCCACCCAACCTCCTAGGGCCGTTCAGCTTAACCTAGATTGATTTCCTAGCATGTATTGAAAAACCTTTAGGTGTGGCTAGCCGTCAGGGTGGGCAAACGAGCAGGTGGTGGATAATCGGTTTTTTGCCGCCGAGCTTAACTCGCTCTGGTCGAGCCAAGCCCGCCACAAACACATCTTTGATGCTCAAAACATCAAGGCATGGTTGTCGACTCTCTTTGTTTCGCCGCCTAGCGGTGCTTGTTGGGTTGTTGCCCTTTGCTTTGTTTGGCCGCTGATGCAGTGAGGCGACGGCGGGTGCATCCCGCGCAACATGTGGGGCGCGTGAGTTACGCTTGATCGCTTGTGTCGGGCGGCTCGCCGGGCAGTGAACCGCGAGCGCAAGGTCCTCTTCGCAGAATGGTCCAAGGGCGCAAGCTCGGGCAAGGGATGGTTTCCGTGTTGGCTGCCTCGGTAAGGCAAGTCTTCGACCTTGATGCGAATCACGCTTGCCCGATGCCCTCATTGGGTGGGTGACATAGAGGCCGAGGTCGCCGCCCGCCCGCACGCTGCCTTCGCGCGTGGCTCGGGCCGTGGCCTCTTGTCGCGCTCCGGATGCAGAACACCGCGTGGGCATGCATTTGCTTTGTCGATGCAGGGCCCAATCGAGCGCTCTACGCTAAGCATGAACGCATCGTTGTTTGCGTGTTGACCTCCATTTGCTTGGGGTGGCCTGCGCGCATCACATCGAGGGGTGCTACCGTTGATCCCGCCAAGAGTCATATGCTTGTCTCAAAGATTAAGCCATGCATGTAAGTACGAACTAATTCGCATCGTGAAACCGCGAATGGCTCATTAAATCGCTTATAGTTTGTTTGATGGTACCGCTACTCTGATAACCGTAGTAATTCTAGAGCTAATACGCGCAACAAACCCCGACTTCCGAAGGGATGCATTTATTAGATAAAGGTCGACGCTGGCTTTGCCCGCTGCTCGATGATTCATGATAACTCGACGGATCGCGACGCCTCATACGCCGCGACACATCATTCAAATTTCTGCCCAATCAACTTTCGATAGTAGGATAGTGGCCTACCATGGTGGTGACGGTGACGGAGAATTAGGGTTCGATTCCGGAGAGGGAGCCTGAGAAACGGCTACCACATCCAAGGAAGGCAAGCAGCGCGCAAATTACCCAATCCCGACACGGGAGGTAGTGACAATAAATAACAATACCGGCTCTTCGAGTCCGTAATCGAATGAGTACAATCTAAATCCCTTAACGAGGATCCATCGAGGGCAAGTCCGTGCCA
>CM055892.1:100000-107500 GCA_029582165.1 Portulaca oleracea | reverse complement strand
AGAGGTCAAGTTGCTCCCGAGCCAAAGGATATGCTAAGTGTTGCCGCTACCGGAAATTTGCTATACCGAGGGCGCCGGACGCATGCATGCCCCGCCGAGCAAGGAAACGCGCGCATATGCCAAGTGTCCGGAGGCGTGGCGTGGAATTAAGACCGAGCGCCGCGCGGCCTGACGGAGAAAAAACGGATGCAAACACGTCCATGAGGAGACAGTACGGAGCCTAGGCCCGGGACGGCCGCCCGCCGCGACCCGGAGTCGTCTCCACCGAGGCGCTGGGCACCGCGAACCGACGGCATCGCATGTCGAGACGAGGCGGCGTGTCAAATCGAAAGTGTCTACCGATGAAACGGAGCCGGCAATGCACGCGCCCTTCGTCGGATGCTGTTGCCCCGCCCGGCATCATACGGACGATACCGCGATAGCTTCCGCGACAGCCATCGCTGTCGACGATACAGCCACAGCATTGCCGACGGCCAGCCATCGCCGACAAGACGCAGCCGACAAATGCCGAAGACAGCCAGCGCTTGCCGACGACAAGAAGCGACAGTGTCGACGACGCCGCGATAAGAAACCGCGCAGCGCCGACGATAGCGCCGGGCGACAGTGTCGCCGACAGTGTCAGCGACGCTGCCGACGACAGCCAATGATCGTGGTCGCCGATCGCTAGCGACATCGTTGGCGATCAAGGCCGACGACATCGCAATGACAAAGGTCGACGCATACCGCGATAATGATTTTTCCGTGGCTTTCGCTCGCGGCGCTTGGGATGAAACTTACGGGCTGCTACGTTATGTTTTTTAATGGTTTTCCGTGATTTTTCCGGATTTTTCCCGGATGCTTTGCCGCCTCGACGCCTAAGTCTCCCGATTCCGACACTCCATCGCCTTCCGCCGCCCTTTGCCTAAAATTTTGCAGGTCATTTCCTCGACCCATTTAGCTATTTTACAATATTTTTAATGATTTTTTGGAGCCTTCCTTCGTCTCCTCCCGTGCCCGCTCGTGAAATAGCGATCCCGGGCCTAAAACCCGAGGCATCCGATGTCGAATGTCCAAAATAATTTGCAGTCCACTTCCCCTTGATTTTTAAAGAATTTAGAAACTTGCCTTGCATTTTTCTGATTTTTCTACGATTTTTTGGAATTTTTTCCGTTTTCGCAAAAAAAAAAATATATAAAATAGCCCGGGCTGCGGAAAAATTCCGAAAATGATTTTTAGCAAATTAACATTATTATCTACCCAGGGGTATCCTCGGAAAAATTGGAAAATCTATAACTCAAAAAAAATCCATGCCCATTTTTTTGTCAAAACTATGCCACTTTCGGTAGATTGAGTTATTAACTTAAAGCTCTTTAGAGGGGAGGTGCTTGGCAAGTGTTGGGCAGCGACAAGCGGCTGTCGACGATGGGCCGAGCGACACCGCCAAGACCACGCTGAAAGAAGGGGCGCCGCCCACCGCGCATTTGTCCCGTCTGCGATCTCAGACGCTCGCAGATGCTCGAGCGAACGTGGTCGGCACCGACCTCAGCTCGAGCCCGCCTCGACAAGCCCGTGCCCGCCGCATTATAATCAAAGACACAGGGCACAGGGACACAGGGGCGCGGGGCGACTTGGGCGACTGGGCGAACTTCGCGAACAGCGAAGAAAGGGGGAGGGATATGTCAGGCGGGCCCGCCTCGCCACGCGTTCTCTCTTGCGAGGCGCGGGTGGGCTCCGCGACCGGTGAAGCATCGGATGCCGAGACGAGGCGGCGTGGCAATCGAGTGTCGGCTGATGAAACGGGAGCCGGGCAATGCCGGCGACTGTCGACGGACAATGCATGCATCGTTCGCCGGATGCCAAGCGTCCCGCCCGGGCACGGCGCATGACGACAGCGAGCGACACAGTCGTCAACAGCCCGCCCGCGACAGTGTCCACGGCAGTGTCGGCGACAGCCCGCGACAGTGTCGACGACACTGCGACGCTGTCGACGACAGCGAGCGACGCTGTCGACGACACTGCGACGCTGTCGACGACACTGCGACAGTGTCCGCGACTGCCAGCGACGCTGTCGACGACACTGCGACAGTGTCCGCGACTGCCAGCGACGCTGTCGACGACATTGCAACGACGACATCGCAGCGACACTGTCGACGACAACAAGCGACAGTGTCGATTTATTAGCGACACTGTCGACGACATCGCGACAGTGCCGACGACATTTACAGCGCGCGACACTGTCGACGACACTGCGACAGTGCCGACGACAGCCAGCGACACTGTCGACGACACTGCGACAGTGCCGACGACAGCCAGCGACACTGTCGACGACAGCCAGCGACACTGTCGACGACACTGCGACAGTGCCGACGACAGCCGACGACACTGCGACAGTGCCGACGACAGCCGACGACACTGCGTCAGTGCCGACGACAGCCGACGACACTGCGACAGTGCCGACGACAGCCAGCGACACTGTCGACGACGCTGCGACAGTGTCGACGACAGTGTCGGCGACTGCGAACGACACATCGCCGATTTACACTGCGGATAATGATTTTTCCGTGGCTTTCGCTCGCGGCGCTTGGGATGAAACTAGGCGGGCTGCTTGTTTATGTTTTTTAAAGGTTTTCCGTGATTTTTCCGGATTTTTCCGGATTCTTTTGTGCCTCGACGCCTGTCGCCTTGCCCGGACACTCGAGCTGATCGTCCGCTTTCCTCAAATTTTGCAGATCATTTCCTTTTACCATTTAGCTATTTTACAGCATTTTTAGTGATTTTTGAGCCTTCCTTCATCTCCTCCCGTGCCCGGGAAAAAGCGATCCCGGCCTAAAACCCGGGCATCCGACGCCGGATGTGCAAAATAATTTGCAGTCTACTTCCCTTGATTTTTAAGGAATTTAGAAACTCGCCTTGCATTTTTCTGATTTTTCTACGATTTTTGGAATTTTTTCCGCTTTCGCAAATAAAAATTATATTAAATAACCCGGCTGCGAAAAATTCCGAAAATGATTTTTAGTAAATTAACATTATTATCTACCCAGGGGTATCCTCGAAAAATTGGAAAATCTAGAACTCAAAAAAGCCATGCCCATTTTTTTGTCAAAACTATGCCATCGGGCCAGATGGAGTTATTCACTTAAAGCTCTTTATAGGAGGTGCTTGGCAAGTGCTGGGGCAGCGACAGTGCCAGCGACAGTCAACGACAGCGCGCGACAGTGTCAGCGACAGTGTCGACGACAGCGAGCGCCCATGCATGGCGTGGCATGGCAACCTCGCCAAAGGCACTGTCGACACGCGCCATGCACCGAACCTGTCCCGGACGGATGATGGAACAACGAGGCTCGTTGCCTCGGAAGCGCGCAAGCGTGAAAAAGTTGCCGATCGATACGGTTGCCTCGGATATTGATGCCTTGCTGTCCCGGTGTGCTTTGGTAGTGTTCCTGACGTCCGTGGTCGGTGGCATTCCGCATTTGTCATGAGTCGCCACCACGGTGAGGGCGTGCCCCCTCACCCGCAACGGCGCCGCCTCTAGGCAGCGGGGTGTTCGCCGGTAATTAACGATGGTGGGCCACCTTGCCTTGTCCCCAGCCCGCCATCGTTAGCTGCCTTTAGAGCCCAGCTATCGGTTGCGCCTTTGTTGCTCGACTCGACCCGGGCGACGATGGGTTGTTGGGGCCTTCGGTCCCGCGAAATCTTGACGCCGTGGTACGGTGGCGCCTCATTGGCCGGGATTAATGTGGAGGGATGATGCCTCCTGTGTGGGATATTTGTCGCAAGTGCGCGATCGTGATACCGACCGGACGCAGGCTAGGTACTAGTAGGTGGGAAGATCGAGGAGCGAGGCCCCTGATGTCTCTTGGCTTAGAAGAGGGTTGGAACCGTATGGATCCGTAAATCCTTTGCCGAGGGCCTTTCGAGGGTTGGAACCGTATGGATCCGTAAATCCTCGCTGCTTGTGACTTGGTCGAGTACACCGAATGGGCCGCAGCCATGGGGTCGGGCCTCGCGAACCGGCTGGCCTTGTGCCATCTTAGAAGTAGCACTTCCAAACGCGCGACATGCATTTCGCCAGGTGGTGGAGGCCCAAAGCGCTCGGATTTGCCGATGGGGATGTCGCGTTCGGGAAAGGAGTCGAGCCACAAGAATCTATCCCACCACAATTCAATGTCCCACCCGCATAAAAACAGCCTCGAGGTGCGCTGCGCTCGGAGGCGAGTGAATGAGCAAATTGTGGATATTCGGTTTTTGTCGCCGGATCTCAATGCTCGTGGTGCTCACGCCCTTTAGCCTAGCCACAAACACATCCTCCGCTCCTCTCAAACCCTTTGATGCCATGAAACATACCTTAAGCCCAACAAAAGGAAGCCTCGAGGCACAACGGCCAAGTAGGGCAAACGAGTAGCTTGTTGGATAATAATCGGCTCACGCCGGAGCTCAATCGTCAGGCGTTGGTTAGGCTCACCCAGCCATTAAACACATGTTACCCTACGCGAGAACCCATTTGACAAATCGTAACCCAGCTTCCACCCCACGCATAACATCCTCGAGCCTCGACGGCACGGGGCGAGTGAACGAGCAAACTGGGATTATCGGATTTTTGCCGCTTCAGGATCTTGATCCTCGTGTGTCGACCACTATCAAGCCCAACCTCAAACACAACACATCATCCACCCAACCACCTATGGCCGCTCAAATTTAACCAAGATTGAGTTCCTAGCATGTATAGAACAACCTTTAGGTGTGGCTAGCCGTCAGCGGCAAACGAGCAGGTGGTGGATAATCGGTTTTTGCCGCCGAGCTTAATCCTCGCTCCTTGGTCGAGCCGAGCCCGCCACAAACACATCTTTTGATGCTCAAAACATCAAGGCATGGTTGTCCGACTCTCTTTGTTTCGCCGCCTAGCGGTGCTTGTTGGGTTGTTGCCCTTTGCTTTGTTTGGCCGCTGATGCAGTGAGGCGACGGCGTGCATCCCGCCGCAACATGTGGGGCGCGTGAGTTACGCTTGATCGCTTGTGTCGGGCGGCTCCTCGCCGGCAGCGAACCGCGAGCGCAAGGTCCTCTTCGCAGAATGGTCCAAGGGCGCAAGCTCGGGCAAGGGATGGTTTCGCGGTTGGCTGCCTCGGAAGGCAAGTCTTCGACCTTGATGCGAATCACGCTTGCCCGATGCCCTCATTGGGCGTGGGTGGACATAGAGGCCGAGGTCGCCGCCCGCCCGCACGCTGCCTTCGCGCGTGGCTCGGGCCGTGGCCTCTTGTCGCGCTCCGGATGCAGAACATCGCGGTGGGCATGCATTTGCTTTGTCGATGCAGGGCCCACCGAGCGCTTCTACGCTAAGCATGAACGATCGTTGTTTGCGTGTTGACCTCCATTTGCTTGGGGTGGCCTGCGCGCATCGCCATCGAGGGGTGCTACCCGTTGATCCCGCCAAGAGTCATATGCTTGTCTCAAAGATTAAGCCATGCATGTGTAAGTACGAACTAATTCGCATCGTGAAACCGCGAATGGCTCATTAAATCGCTTATAGTTTGTTTGATGGTACCGCTACTCTGATAACCGTAGTAATTCTAGAGCTAATACGCGCAACAAACCCCGACTTCCGAAGGGATGCATTTATTAGATAAAGGTCGACGCTGGCTTTGCCCGCTTCGATGATTCATGATAACTCGACGGATCGCGACGCCTCATACGCGACGCATCATTCAAATTTCGCCTCTATCAACTTTCGATGGTAGGATAGTGGCCTACCATGGTGGTGACGGGTGACGGAGAATTAGGGTTCGATTCCGGAGAGGAGCTCGAGAAACGGCTACCACATCCAAGGAAGGCAAGCAGCGCGCAAATTACCCAATCCCGACACGGGAGGTAGTGACAATAAATAATAATACCGGCTCTTCGAGTCCGTAATCGAATGAGTACAATCTAAATCCCTTAACGAGGATCCATCGAGGGCAAGTCCGTGCCAAGAACGCGTAATTCCAGCCCAATAGCGATATTTAAGTTGTTGCAGCTTAAAAGCTCGTAGTCGACTCGGTGGGCCGACCGGCCCGCCATGGCGTGCACCGGCCGCCCCGCTTCCTTCGCCGGCGATGCGCCTCGCCTTAATCGCCGGGTCGTAGCACCGGCACAGCATTTGAAGAAATTAGAGTGCTCAAAGCAGCCTACGCCTGATACATTAGCATGGGATAACATCATAGGATTCCGGCCCTATTGTGTTGGCTTCGGATCGGAGTAATGATTAACAGGACAATGGGGCATTCAGATTTCATAGTCGAGGTGAAATTCTTGGATTTATGAAAGACGCAACAATCGCGAAAGCATTTACCAAGGATGTTTTCATTAATCAAGAACGAAAGTCGGGCTCAAGACGATCGATACCGTCCTAGTCTCAACCATAAACGATGCCGACCAGGGATCGGCGGATGTTGCTTTTAGGACGCCGCCTGCACCTTATGAGAAATCAAAGTTTTTGGGTTCCGGGGGGAGTATGGTCGCAAGGTCAAACTTAAAGGAATTGACGGAAGGGCACCACTCAGGAGGAGCCTCGCGCTTAATTTGACTCAACACGGAAACTTACCAGTCCGCATAGTAAGGATCGACAGATCGAGAGCTCTTTCGATTCTACGGGTGGTGGTGCATGGCCGTTTTAGTTGGTGGAGCGATTTGTCCGTTAATCTGCTAACGAACGACTCACCGCTAACTAGCTATGTGGAGGTAACCCTTCACAGCCTAGCTTCTAGAGGGACTATGGCCTTCCGTGCCACTAAGTTCGAGGCAATAACAGTCCGTGATGCCCTTAGATGTTCTCGGGTCGCACGCGCTTACATCGATGTATTCAACGAAGTCTATAGCCTCGCCGATGTGCCCGTAATCTTTGAAATTTCATCGCGATGGGGATAGATCATTGCAATTGTTGGTCTTCAACGAGGAATTCCTAGTAAGCGCGAGTCATCACCGCTGACTACGCCCTCGCCTCTTCAGACACACCGCCCGCCGCTTCCTACCGATTGAATGGTCCGTGAAGTGTTCGATCGCGGCGACGCTGGTGGTCACACGGCGACGCCGCGAGAAGTCCACCGAACCTTATCATTTAGAGGAAGGAGAAGTCGAATAAGGTTTCCGTAGGTGAACTCGCTAAGGATCATTGTCGAAACTCGCCAGCAGAACGACTGCGGACGAGTAAACATCACACGCGCGAGGGGTGCTTCGCCCTCCTCGCGCCGGAGCCCTCGGGGTGCCTCGGCAACAACGAACCCCGCGCGATCGCGCCAAGGAACACAAACTCATGGCGCGCTCGCCCGCTGAACGGTTCGCCACGGCTACGGGCGCACTGTCCCTACTTAAAACGTGAACGACTTCTGCAACGGATATCTCGGCTCGTGATCGATGAAGAACGAGCGAAATGCGATACTTGGTGTGAATTGCGTAATCCCGTGAACCATCGAAGTCTTTGAACGCAAGTTGCGCCCAAGCCTTCGCCGAGGGCACGCTCAAGCCATGCCACGCTGCGTTTCCCGCCTCGCG
>CM055892.1:67500-95000 GCA_029582165.1 Portulaca oleracea | reverse complement strand
CGCATTATAATCAAAGACACAGGCACAGGCACAGGCATGTGGGCGCGGGGCGACTTGGGCGACTTCGCGAACTTCGCGAACAGCGAAGAAAGGGGGAGGGATATGTCGTGGCGGGCCCGCCGCCACGCGTTCTCTTGCGAGGCGCGGGTGGGCTCCGCGACCGGTGAAGCATCGGATGCCGAGACGAGGCGGCGTGGCAATCGAGTGTCTACCGATGAAACGGAGCCGCAACGCCGGCGATCGCCGACGACAATGCATCGCATCGCCGGATGCCAAGCGTCCCGCCCGGGCACGGCGCATGACGACAGCGAGCAACACAGTCGTCGACAGCCCACCCGCGACAGTGTCCACGGCAGTGTCGGTGATAGCCCGCGACAGTGTCGACGACACTGCGACGCTGTCGACGACAGCGAGCGACGCTGTCGACGACACTGCGACAGTGTCGACGACACTGCGACAGTGTCCGCGACTGCCAGCGACGCTGTCGACGACACTGCGACAGTGTCCGCGACTGCCAGCGACGCTGTCGACGACACTGCAACGCTGTCGACGACCGCGAGCGACCCTGTCGACGACACTGCGACAGTGTCGACGACAGCGAGCGACACTGTCGATTTACATCGCGACAGTGCTGACGACAGCCAGTGACACTGTCGACAACACTGCGACAGTGCCGACGACAGCGAGCGACACTGTCGACGACACTGCGACAGTGTCGTCGGCAGCCAATGATAGTGTCGACGACACTGCGACAGTGTCAACGATAGTGCCGACGACACAGCGATAGTGTCGTCAACAGCCGGCGACACCGTTTGACGACAGCCAGCGACAGTGTCGACGACACTGCGACAGTGTCGACGACACTGCGACAGTGTCGACGACAGCCGACGACATCGCGCCAGTGCCGACGACAGCGGACGACACTGAGACTGTGCCGACGAACGCCAGCGACAGTGCCGACGACGCTGCGACAGTGTCGACGACAGTGTCGGCGACTGCGAACGACATCGCCGATTTACACTGCGGACAATGATTTTTCCGTGGCTTTCGCTCGCGGCGCTTGGGATGAAACTTGGCGGGCTGCTTGTTATGTTTTTTAAAGGTTTTCCGTGATTTTTCCGGTTTTTTTCCTGGATTCTTTGGCCAGCCTCGACGCCTAAGTCGCCTTGCCCGGACACTCGAGCTTTCGATCGTCCGTTTTCCTCAAATTTTGCAGATCATTTCCTTGTCCCATTTAGCTATTTTACAGCATTTTTAGTGATTTTTTGGAGCCTTCCTTCATCTCCTCCCGTGCCCGCTCGTGAAAAAGCGATCCCGGGCCTAAAACCCGGGGCATCCGACGTCGGATGTGCAAAATAATTTGCAGTCTACTTCCCCTTGATTTTTAAGGAATTTAGAAACTCGCCTTGCATTTTTCTGATTTTTCTACGATTTTTTGGAATTTTTTCCGTTTTCGCAAATAAAAAATTATATTAAATAACCCGGGCTGCGAAAAAATTCCGAAAATGATTTTTAGTAAATTAACATTATTATCTACCCAGGGGTATCCTCGGAAAAAATTGGAAAAATCTAGAACTCAAAAAAAAGCCATGCCCATTTTTTTGTCAAAACTATGCCATCGGGTCAGATGGAGTTATTCACTTAAAGCTCTTTATAGGAGGTGCTTGGCAAGTGCTGGGGCAGCGACAGTGCCAGCGACAGTCGACGATAGCGCGCGACAGTGTCAGCGACAGTGTCGACGACAGCGAGCGTCCATGCATGGCGTGGCATGGCAACCTCGCCAAAGGCACTGTCGACACGCGCCATGCACCGAACCTGTCCCGGACGGATGATGGAACAACGAGGCTCGTTGCCTCGGAAGCGCGCAAGCGTGAAAAAGTTGCCGATCGATACGGTTGCCTCGGATATTGATGCCTTGCTGTCCCGGTGCTTTGGTAGTGTTCCTCGACGTCCGTGGTCGGTGGCATTCCGCATTTGTCGCGGAGTCGCCACCACGGGTGAGGGCGTGCCCCCCCTAACCCGCAACGGCGCCGCCTCTAGGCAGCGGGGTGTTCGCCGGTAATTAACGATGGTGGGCCACCTTGCCTTGTCCCCAGCCCGCAATCGTTAGTCGCCTTTAGAGCCAAGCCATAGGTCGCGCCTTTGTTGCCCGACTCGACCCGGCGACGACGGGTTGTTGGGGCCTTCGGTCCCGGCGAAATCTTGACGCTCGTGGTACGGTGGCAGTCTCATTGGCCGTGGGATTAATGTGGAGGGATGATGCCTCCCTTGTGTGGGATATTTGTCGCAAGTGCGGTGACTGGTGGCGCCTGACCGGACGAGGCTAGGAACTAGTAGGTGGGAAGATCGAGGAGCGAGGCCCCGGATGTCTCTTGGCTTAGAAGAGGGTTGGAACCGTATGGATCCGTAAATCCCTTTTGCCGAGGGCCTTTCGAGGGTTGGAACCGTATGGATCCGTAAATCGCTGCTTGTGACTTGGTCGAGTACACCGAATGGGCCGCAGCCATGGGGTCGGGCTCCTGTGCGAACCGGTTGGCCTTGTGCCATCTTAGAAGTAGCACTTCCAAACGCGCGACATGCATTTCGCCAGGTGGTGGAGGCCCAAAGCGCTCGGATTTGCCGATGGGGATGTCGCGTGCTCGGGAAAGGAGTCGAGCCACAAGAATCTATCCCACCACAATTCAATGTCCCACCTGCATAAAACAGCCTCGAGGTGCGCTGCTCGGAGGCGAGTGAATGAGCAGCTTGTGGATATTCGGTTTTTGCCGCCGATCTCAATGCTCGTGGTGCTCACGCCCTTTAGCCTAGCCACAAACACATCCTCCGCTCCTCTCAAACCCTTTGATGCCATGAAACATACCTTAAGCCCAACAAAAGGAAGCCTCGAGGCACAATGGCGCCAAGTAGGGCAAACGAGTAGCTTGTTGGATAATAATCGGTTCTTGCCGCCGAGCTCAATCGTCGTGGCGTTGGTTAGGCTCACCAGCCATTAAACACATGTTACCCTACGCGAGAACCCATTTGACAAATCGTAACCCAGCTTCCACCCCACGCATAACATCCTCGAGCCTCGATCGGCACGGGGCGAGTGAACGAGCAAATGTGGGATTATCGGATTTTGCCGCTTGTGATCTTGATCCTCGTGTGTCGACCACTATCAAGCCCAACCTCAAACACAACACATCATCCACCCAACCACCTATGGCCGCTCAAATTAACCAAGATTGAGTTCCTAGCATGTATAGAACAACCTTTAGGTGTGGCTAGCCGCTGGGGTGGCAAACGAGCAGTGGTGGATAATCGGTTTTTGCCGCCGAGCTTAACTCGCTCCTTGGTCGAGCCGGCCCGCCACAAACACATCTTTTGATGCTCAAAACATCAAGGCATGGTTGTCCGACTCTCTTTGTTTCGCCGCCTAGCGGTGCTTGTTGGGTTGTTGCCCTTTGCTTTGGCCGCTTGATGCAGTGAGGCGACGAAGGTGCATCCCGCGCAACATGTGGGCGCGTGAGTTACGCTTGATCGCTTGTGTCGGGCGGGCTCGCCGGGCAGTGAACCGTGAGCGCAAGGTCCTCTTCAGAGAATGGTCCAAGGGCGCAAGCTCGGGCAAGGGATGGTTTCGTGTTGGCTGCCTCTGCAAGGCAAGTCTTCGACCTTGATGCGAATCACGCTGCCCGATGCCCTCATTGGGTGGGGTGGACATAGAGGCCGAGGTCGCCGTCCGCCCGCACGCTGCCTTCGCGCGCGTGGCTCGGCCGCCGCCTCTTGTCGCGCTCCGGATGCAGAACACCGTGTGGGCATGCATTTGCTTTGTCGATGCAGGGCCCAATCGAGCGCTCTACGCTAAGCATGAACGATCGCTGTTTGCGTGTTGACCTCCATTTGCTTGGGGTGGCCTGCGCGCATCGGCCATCGAGGGGTGCTACCGTTGATCCCGCCAAGAGTCATATGCTTGTCTCAAAGATTAAGCCATGCATGTAAGTACGAACTAATTCGCATCGTGAAACCGCGAATGGCTCATTAAATCGCTTATAGTTTGTTTGATGGTACCGCTACTCTGATAACCGTAGTAATTCTAGAGCTAATACGCGCAACAAACCCCGACTTCCGAAGGGATGCATTTATTAGATAAAGGTCGACGCTGGCTTTGCCCGCTGTTCGATGATTCATGATAACTCGACGGATCGCGACGGCCTTTCGCGCGACGCATCATTCAAATTTCGCCTATCAACTTTCGATGGTAGGATAGTGGCCTACCATGGTGGTGACGGTGACGGAGAATTAGGGTTCGATTCCGAGAGGGAGCCCGAGAAACGGCTACCACATCCAAGGAAGGCAAAGCAGCGCAAATTACCCAATCTCGACACGGGAGGTAGTGACAATAAATAATAATACCGGCTCTTCGAGTCCGTAATCGAATGAGTACAATCTAAATCCCTTAACGAGGATCCATCGAGGGCAAGTCCGTGCCAAGCACCGCGTAATTCCAGCTCCAATAGCGATATTTAAGTTGTTGCAGCTTAAAAGCTCGTAGTCGACTCAAGGGCCGACCGTCCGCCTGCGTGGTGCACCGGCCGCCCCGCTTCCTTCGCACGGGCGATGCGCCTCGCCTTAATCGCCGGGTCAAGCACGGCACCAAGCATTAAGAAATTAGAGTGCTCAAAGCAGTGCCTACGCCTGGATACATTAGCATGGGATAACATCATAGGATTCCTGGCCCTATTGTGTTGGCCTTCGGATCGGAGTAATGATTAACAGGGATACGGGGCATTCGTATTTCATAGTCGAGGTGAAATTCTCGATTTATGAAAGACGCAACAATCGCGAAAGCATTTGCCAAGGATGTTTTCATTAATCAAGAACGAAAGTCGGGGCTCAAGACGATCGATACCGCCCTAGTCTCAACCATAAACGATGCCGACTGTGGATCGCGGATGTTGCTTTTAGACGCCGCCGCACCTTATGAGAAATCAAAGTTTTGGGTTCCGGGGAGTATGGTCGCAAGGTCAAACTTAAAGGAATTGACGGAAGGGCACCATCAGGAGGAGCTCGCGCTTAATTTGACTCAACACGGAAACTTACTGTGTCCGCATAGTAAGGATCGACAGATCGAGAGCTCTTTCGATTCTACGGGTGGTGGTGCATGGCCGTTTTAGTTGGTGGAGCGATTTGTCCGTTAATCTGCTAACGAACGAGACCTCACCGCTAACTAGCTATGTGGAGGTAACCCTTCACAGCCTAGCTTCTAGAGGGACTATGGCCTTCCGTGCCACGGAAGTTCGAGGCAATAATGTGTCCGTGATGCCCTTAGATGTTCGGGTCGCACGACGCGCTACATCGATGTATTCAACGAGTCTATAGCCTCGCCGATGTGCCCGTAATCTTTGAAATTTCATCGCGATGGGGATAGATCATTGCAATTGTTGGTCTTCAACGAGGAATTCCTAGTAAGCGCGAGTCATCACCGCTGACTACGCCCCCGCCTCTTTGTACACACCGCCCGCCGCTTCCTACCGATTGAATGGTCCGTGAAGTGTTCGATCGCGCGACGCTGGTGGTCACGGCCGACGCCGCGAGAAGTCCACCAACCTTATCATTTAGAGGAAGGAGAAGTCGAATAAGGTTTCCGAGGTGAACTCGCGAAGGATCATCATGTCAAACTCGCCAGCAGAACGACTGCGGACGAGTAAACATCACACGCGGCGAGGGGTGCTTCGGCCCACTCATCGTGCCGGGGGAGCCACCCTCGTGGGGGTGCACCCGGTGCAACAACGAACCCCGGCGCGTACTGCGCCAAGGAACACAAACTCATGGCGTGCCCGCCCGCTGAACGGTTCACGGCTACGGGGCGCAGACTGTCCCTACTTAAAACGTAACGACTTCCGCAACGGATATCTCGCTCGTGATCGATGAAGAACGAGCGAAATGCGATACTTGGTGTGAATTGCGTAATCCCGTGAACCATCGAAGTCTTTGAACGCAAGTTGCGCTCAAGCCTTCTCGCCGAGGGCACGCTCGCTCGTGTCACGGGCCGATTCTTTATCCTAGACTTCACCAAGCGCGCTAGCAAACTTACACTCAAACCCTTTTCTTAGTTTGCTAGTAAGCCTTTGAGGTCATGAGACTTAGCTCTTGAGAGACTAAGCAAAGCTTAAGGGAAGCAAGTAAGAACACTTAGGAGTTGGGAGAATGTCTTGTGTATTGCTCTCAAATGATGGATGCTTACAAATGAGACCCCATGGGGGTATATATACACTTCCACCTCCTTAATGGACTGTGGAGATCTATTTGATCCTACGGTCCACATCGCGATCTAGATCCTTCTATACCAATATCTAGGATTCTATATAAGTGTGGAGTTCTGAGAGAACTCCTAACATTCTAGAGAATACAAGACAAATCTAGAGAAGTCATGTAAACTCTAGGATTTTAAGTGGAAACCTCTCCGAAATGGATATTATTCATAACCGACATCCTCCCCACCTAATCCGGCGACGCCTCGTTGCCTTCTTGTCCTCGAACGCCTCGGATCTTGTCCTTAAATTGCCATAAGTTCTCGAGCTGCCCTACCTAGCCTCACTCTCGGCAACCCTTCCATTCGACCAAAGAACTCGCTTCGAGGGGTTGGTTAGAGTGTACCTGTGGCTCGATCCGCAAGGACCTCTTCTACCTCCTTGTCATGTCGCTTCCTTTACTCCCATCGAGCCCGAAGAGAGGTCCCGCGCTTGAATCCTCCCGGCCTTGATGGTATGGCTTGAGTAGACTCACATGGAAAACCGGTGGAACTTGGACTTAGGGGTAGCTCTACCTTATACGCTGCGCCCCACCTTCGACGATGGGAAAGGGTCCTCATAACGCCTGAGAAGAGCCCGATGTCTCCCATCTAACCTCGCATGGTGATACATCTCGACTAATACGAGGTCCCCTACTTGGAAGTCCTCGACGCCTCTTCTTCGCCCACTTCTTCATCCTTTCGATGCTTTCTCCAAGTAAGCCCTCGCCACCCCTACTTGATCGCTCCAACTCGCGAATTTGTACGCGGTGACTTGGTCCCTTATAGCCTAAGCTAGCGAGCTAGGGGTCAAAGGTTGTTGCCCTGTTATCTCGAACGGACCGAGGCCCGTGACTCGCTTCTTTGCAAGTTGTAAGAGAATGGCCACATCGAGCAACTTCGCCAATCTCTTTGGTCGCACTCACAAAGTGTCTCAAGTATAGCTCCAAAGTGCATTCACCTCTCCGCTTGCCCATCACTTTGAGGGTGGAAACCTGTAGAGAAGTTGAGCCCGATCCCACGAGCTTCAAGAGCTCCGCCCAAAATCGCCTGCAGCGAGTATCTCGGCCACTTATGATAGATTGGGTAGCCCCAATACTTCACCACATGCTCAAGAAGAGCTTGGGCTTGCTTCGGCGGTGCATTCCTTAGGTGCCGGATGAAGGTGGCATACTTCGAGTATCGGCTACTACCACCAAGATCCAATTGTACCTTCACTAGAGGGTAGCCCCACAATGAAGTCCATGGAGATGCTTTCCCATGGTCTTTCGGGAACGGGAAGTGGGTTGAGAAGTCCCGCGGGTGCTCCTTGTTCGATCTTGTCTTGTCGACACACAAGACAAGTCTTGACATAGGCCTCAACATCGCCTTTCAACCGAGGCCAATAGTAGGAATCGCCTACTAACGCGAGGGTGCGGTGTCCTCGGATGTCCAAATTCATTTGCTATCATGGCACTCCTTCATTACTCGCACGAGATCGCCATAGGATGGAATAAAACTCTACGCTCTTCGCGAGGATCACACCATCTTCCATCCAAAACCTTCGGTTTTCCCATCCTCGATGAGCCCCATTATCGACTCGCCAAGGTGTCGCGGTCAAGTCCTTCCTTGATGCGGTCCTCAAGTCACTTTGTGGGCGCTCAAATCGCTAGTTCCCTTCCGACTTAGCGCATCCGCCACTAGATTGGCTCGACCCATTGTACTCCATTACATAGTCGACCGCCAGAAGTCTTGCCACCGCTTGCTTAGGAGTAAGTTTCTTTGGGTTTGAAAGTAGCTTGTGGCTACATTGTCCGCTTTGATAACAAACTTACTCCCAACAAGTAGTGTCTCCAAGTCCGAAGGCAATGTACCACCGCGGCCATTTCCTTCTCTCACTGTACCGTACGCTCTCCGCTTCATTTAACTTCCGACTCTCAAAGGCAATTGATGTCCTTCGCATCAAGACTCCACCAATGGCAAAGTCAAGCATCCGCTGAAGCTCAAGGGCTTGCCAAGATCGGGAGCGCAAGGACGGGTTCTTCAGCCGACGGCCTTCTTAAGGGTGTCAAAGGCCTTCGACACTCTCCGCCTCCAGACCATCCTCGCCCTTCGAGCAAGTTCGTAAGTGGAGCGGCAATGGCAGTAATAACTCTTGATAAACCGTCAGTAGTAGTTCACTGCCGAGGAACGACCTTAGCTCTGACTTTACTTGGTGGCTCCCAATCTAAGATGGCTCAACCTTCACGATCCACGCGTAGCTTGCCTTTCCCCACAATATGGCCTAGGAAAGGCACCTCCTCTCGGGCAAAGGCACATTTCTCTTCTTAACATAGAGTTCATTTGCTCGAGAGTGGAGAACACTTGTCGCAAGTGTTTGACGTGTTCGCCCAATTTCTTACTATAGATGACTATATCATCTAAGTAAAATAAAACAAAGTGATCAAGGAAAGTGGCAAGTAACTTGTTCATTAGGGTACATAATGTCGCCGGCGCTGGTGAGGCCAAAGGGCATTACCAGAATTCATAAGATCCATACCGGTTACGATGCCGCCTTTGCCTCATCACCTTCGCCATGCGACTGTAGTATCCACTCTCAAGTCGAGCTTAGTGAAGACTCGGCGCTTCCAAGTTGATCAAGAGATCATCGATACGAGGGATGGTATACTTGTTATTGATTGTGATCTTGTTGAGTGCCCGATTGTCGATGCTTATAAGAAGACTCCCATCACGCTTCTTTGAAATAGAACCGTGCACCATAAGGGGACTTGATGGACGAATATATCCGCGCCCAAGAGCTCCTCGAGTTGTCTCCTTAATTCCTCGAGCTCGGGTGCCATCCCAGAGGGGCGAACGCGCGCTTTAGCCCCTAGTTCCGCCTCGATGGCGTGATCGATTTCCCTCGAGGAAGTCTCGTAGTTCTCACGCATGATATCCTTGAATTCTCAAGTACCTCTTCAATCGCTGGGTACTTGTGTTGTTTCCACCTCGCCTTCCTCTTTGAGGGCGGCAAGGTAAGTAGGCTCCTTCTTCTTCACTCCTCGAGAGTCAAGAGCGACAACACTTGCTTTCATCGATGTCCGCTTCACCGGACGACACTTGGTCGCCATCTTCCAAGATACACATGACATCGGGCGAAGGGATGGGGAAGGCCTTCGCTTTAACGAAGAAGTCTATTCCCAAATAGAACTTCTTTTCATCCAAAGGAGCAACAGCTTATGTCGGCCTTACTTTACTCGCCATTGTCCAACGCGGATAGTGTCCTTAGAACTCCATAGATCGAGACTTTGTCCGCATTGACTTCTTTGACAAAACCTTTAGTCTTGGTGTAGAGAGCCCCACTTCATCCGCAAGTTCCTTAGCAATATAAATTGTACGGCTCCCGTATCCAACAAGGCTTGAACGGGTTTGTCATTGATGTGTGTCTCAACATACATCCGTCCCGACGATCCTTCCTCGACTTTCGCTTGGACGGCACTAAGGAACTTAAGAGAGGATAGCTTCCTTTCTTCCTCTTGTCTTGCCTCCTCTTTAGCGAGGGCGGCAAGTCTTCCTCTCTTGGGGCAATCATAGACCCGATGAGGCCCATCACATAGGAAACACGACAGCTTCTTCGGTGCTTCATCTTTCTTGGCCTTGCCCTTCTCCTTATCTTTATAGGTGAAAGGCTTATCCTTCTCGTGATGGCCTGCTCTCCCACCTTGCCGTGGTTCCCACCTCTTACTCGCCCCTTTGAGGATCTTTCCCAGATCTGTAAGGGACTCAACATGGCAATGGCGAGTCGAGGTCTTGTACATTCCGGCGCCTAACTCCATCTCGCCCAACCGCTTAGGCCATCGAGGAAAAAGAAGAGTGCATCCTCACTCATTCCGTGGATTTCCAAAATCAGCTCTCGAACTCCTTAACGCACTAAGGTGCGACCTCCATATGTTTGAGGTGTCGCAGCCTTACACGAGCTTCTGGGCGCCCAGACAGACCGCTTCGAGTTCCTCTCGGCTATCCCATGTAATGATGGGATCCGCCTCGATTGACATCGCCTTCCCTACGACGCCACCATACCAATGCAATGTCCTCAAGGCAAAAGGCAAGATTGCTACCTTAAGGACTTCGTCAGATCCCACTCGCTTAAAGTAAGCCTCCAACGCCCAAAAGAAGTTGGCGATCTCCTTAGCATTCCTTTCTCCCTTATAGATCCGAGGTCTGCTCATGCCTCCGAGGAGAGTCGACAACCGCATAGCCCCGGTTGCCCATGGCCCTTATGCAACAGCTTTAGTCATACTGAATCCATCTAGTCGAGCTTTCACCTCGGCATCCTTTTCGCTAATTTAGCTTCAAGTGTCCCCACTGAGCCTCGAGGGTCTTCACTTGTTCATCCTCACCTCCAACTTGTCTTCAAGGGAAGCCAACTCTTAAGAAGTCATCGACCGTCACCTTTAGAGCTACTTTCATCTCCTCCTGATTCCTCGACGCCTTCCGCGAGTTTCACGACTCGAATCCACATCCTCGCACCTATCACCCTGTGCCTGCCAAGGAGGAGAGTGCTCTTTCCACGCGATCGCTGAGTGCGACACCATGTCCCTCGACTTCTCCCGTCGCTTTCCTTCTCTTCGCCTCCCTCTTGCCATCCTTCGAGGAGGGTTAACGATCTCTGAGTTCGATGCCATCTTCTCCCAAAGAACTCGCTCGATACCAAATGTCACTTGGCCGATTCTTTATCCTAGACTTCACCCGCAAGCGCTAGCAAACTTACACTCAAACCCTTTTCTTAGTTTGCTAGTAAGCCTTTGAGGTCATGAGACTTAGCTTTGAGAGACTAAGCAAAGCTTAAGGGAAGCAAGTAAGAACACTTAGGAGTTTGGGAGAATGTCTCAGTATTGCTCTCAAATGATGGATGCTTACAAATGAGACCCCATGGGGTATATATACACTTCCACCTCCTTAATGGACTGGTGGAGATCTATTTGATCCTACGGTCCACATCGCGTATCTAGATCCTTCTATACCAATATCTAGGATTCTATACAAGTGTGGAGTTCTTGAGAGAACTCCGGAACATTCTAGAGAATACAAGACAAATCTAGAGAAGTCATGTAAACTCTAGGATTTTAAGTGGAAACCTCTCCGAAATGGATATTATTTCATAACCGCGACATCAAGGCCACGCCGCTTTCCCCGCCTCGTGGAGGGGATGGATGATGGCCTCCCGCGCCTCGGCCGGGCGCTACCGCCTAAAATCGAGCCGACGACGACGAGCCGTTGTGGCGATTGGTGGTCGACGAGGCTTAACGGCTCGCTTACATCGCGCTACCGAGCACGCCGTTGACGGGCTTGTTGACCCACGGGTGGCCTGCCACGCAAACCGCTATGACTCCTGTGTCAAAGCGGCTACCCACGAGTTTAAGCATATCAATAAGCGGAGGAAAAGAAACTTACAAGGATTCCCTAGTAACGCGAGCGAACCGAAGAGCCCACTTTAAAATCGCGCCTCGGCCCAATCAGAGTCCGAGAAGCGCCCTTCATGCGCGGACCGCCCAAGTCCCCGGAAAGGGGCGCCAGAGAGGGTGAGAGCCCCGCTGCTCGGACTGCCGCACCACGAGGCGCCGCCGAGCCGGGTTGTTTGGGAATGCAGCCTGCCGGGCAGAATTCCGCCCAAGGCTAAACACGGCGAGAGGCCGAGCAATGTAACAAGTACCGCGAGGGAAAGATGAAAAGGACTTCAAAAGAGAGTCAAAGAGTGCTTGAAATTGTCGGAGGGAAGCGGATGGGGCCGCGATGCGCCGGCCGGATGTGGAACGGCCATAAGCCGGCCCACGACGCTCGGCGCGACCGACGCGATTGGGAGGGCGCTAAACCCCGGCTCCCGGAGCTGCCCCGCGATCGTGGTTGGCGCGCAAGGCCACACGGCTGCTCCGGCACTCGCGCTTCCAGCGCCGCTGGTTTCTATTCGCCCGCCTTGAAACACGACCAAGGAGTCCGACATGCGTGCGAGTCAACGCGAGTAAACCCGCAGACGCGCAAGGAAGCTAATTGGCGGATCTCGCGCGCACCGACCGACCTCGATCTTCCGAGAAGGGTTCGAAAGGAGCATACCGCTGGACCCGGAAGATGGTGAACTATGCGCCGAAGCGGGCGGCCGCAGGAAACTCGTGGAGGCCCGCGATATCGACGCGCAAATCGCTCGTCCGACTTCGTATAGGCGAAAGACTAATCGAACCGCCTAGTAGCCGTTCCTCCGGTTTCCTCGTGATAGCCGGAGCTCATACGCGAAGTTCTATCGTAAAGCCAATGATTAGAGGCATCGGGGGCGCAATGCCCTCGACCTATTCTCAAACTTTAAATAGGTAGGACGCGCGGCCGCTTATTGAGCCGCGCCACTAATCGAGCTCCAAGGGCCATTTTTGGTAAGCGTAATCGGGCGATGCGATGAACCGAAGCCGGGTTACGTGCCCAATCACGCGCTAACCTAGATCCTACAAAGGGTGTTGGTCGATTAAGACAAAGCAGGACGGTGGTCACGGAAGTCGAACCGCTAAGGAGTGTGTAATAACTCACCGCCAATCAACTAGCCCCAAATGGATGGCGCTGCCGCGACCTATACCCGCCGTCGGGCAAGTGCCGTGCCCCGGCGAGTAGGAGGGCGCGCGGTCGCCGCAAAACTCGTGGCGCGAGCTGCGCGAGCGCCGCCGGCAGATCTCGTGGTAGTAGCAAATATTCAAATGAGAACTTCAAGGCCGAAGAGGGAAAGGTTCCATGCGAACGCACTGCATACGGGTTAGTCGATCCTAAGAGACGGGAAGCTCGTCCACAGCTGCTCGCGCGAGCTTCAAAGGGAATCGTTAAAATTCCCAACCGACGCGCGGCTGACGGCAACGTTAGGAGTCCGAGACGCCGCGGGCCTCGGAAGAGTTATCTTTTCGCTTAACACCGCCCACCTCGAAACGACTAACGGAGGTAGGGTCCAATGCCGGAAGAGCACCGCACGTGTCCGCGCGGCGCTTCGCCCTTGAAAATCCGAGGACCGAGTGCCGACCACGCCCGGCCGTATCATAACCGCATCAGTTCCAAGGTGAATACCGTCGATGGAACAACGTAGGCAAGGGAAGTCGCAAATGGATCCAGAATTTCGAAAAGGATCGCTCGAGGGTCGGGCACGGGGTCCTGGGCCCCAACCCGCTTACCGTTTACGGATCGCTGAATGCCGCCGCGCGAGAGCGGTCGCCGCGCCGGCGGGGACGGATTGGGAACGCTCTTCGGGCCTTCCCCGCGCCGAATACCAACTCGTACTGTACGACAAGGGGAATCCGATCGCTTAATTAAAACAAAGCATCGCGATGGTCCTCGCGATGTTAACGCAATGTGATTTCGCCAAAGGCTCAATGTCAAAGTGAAGAAATTCAACCAAGCGCGTAAACGCGGAGTAACTATGACTCTCTTAAGGTAGCCAAATGCCTCGCCATCTAATTAGTGACGCGCATGAATGGATTAACGAGATTCCCATCGCCCCCGCTCACTATCCAAATAAACCACACCAAGGGAACGGCTTGGCGTAATCACGGGAAAGAAGACCGCTGAGCTCGACTCTAGTCCGACTTTTGTGAAATGACTGAGAGGTGTAGCATAAGTGGAGCTTCAAGCAAGTGAAATACCACTACTTTTAACGTTATTTTACTTACTCCGCGAGTCTGAGGCGGGCATTGCCCTCTTGGACTCCAAGGCTTCGCCATGGCCGATCCGGCGAGGACATTGTCGCGGGAGTTTGGTCGGGCGCACATCCGTTAAAAGATAACGCAGTGTCCTAAGATGAGCTCAACGAGAATGTAAATCTCGCAGGAAATGTATGGGTAAAAGCTCGCTTGATTCTCGATTTTCGCATTTAATACGATCCGTGCAAGCGTTGCATATCGATCATTTAGATCTTCTGAATTTGAAGCTAGAGGTGTAAAAGTTACCACAGGATAATCGCTTGTGGCAGCTGCCGCTCATAGCGACGCTGCTTTTGATCCTTCGATGTCGGCTCTTCCTATCATTGTGAAGCGTACCACCAAGTGTTGGATTGTTCACCCACCAATAGGGAACGCGAGTCGGGTTTAGACCGCCGCGAGACAAAGTTAGTTTTACCCTACCGATGACAAAGGTCGCGATGGTAATTCAACCTAGTACGAGAGGAACCGCTGATTCGCACAATTGGTCATCGCGCTGGTTGAAAAGCCGCGCGCCGGTTACCGTATACCGGATTACGATCAACGCCTAAGTCGTAATCCGCCGGAGCGATGCACGCGCGCCGCCCGATCCGACTGACCGCAGCAGGGGCTTCGCCCCTCAAGGGCACGTGTCGTAGGTTGCTTAGCGCGCGATGCGCCGCGAGGGCCGCCAAGTACAATTCCTACCGAGCGCGTCAACTTTTCAGACGACTTAAATACGCCGACGGGTATCAGGCGGCAGAGTGGCCTCACGCCACGATCCACCGAGATTCACTCTATGTCGCTCGATTCGCCCCTCCTCCTCTCGAATTCTCCTCAATTAAATCCCATCCTTTCCCAAGAGGTCAAGTTGCTCCCGAGCCAAAGGATATGCTGGCGTTGCCGCTACCGGAAATTTGCTATACCGAGGGCGCCGGACGCATGCATGCCCCGGCGATAAGGAAACGCGTGCATATGCCAAGTGTCTGGAGGCGTGGCCGTGGCGTGGACTTAAGACCGAGCGCCGCGCGGCCTGACGGAGCAACAACGGATGCGAACACGTCCAGGAGGAGACAGTACGAGCCTAGGCCCGGGACGGCCGCCCGCCGCGACCCGGAGTCGTCTCCACCGAGGCGCGGGTGGGCACCGCAACCGACGAAGCATCGCATGCCGAGACGAGGCGGCGTGGCAAATCGAGTGTCGGCTGATGAAACGGGAGCTTGGCAATGCATGCGTCCTTCGTCGATGCTGTTGCCCCGCCCGCACCATACGGACGATACCGCGATAGCTTCGCGACAACCATCGCTGTCGACGATACCACATGGCATTGCCGACGGCCACCATCGCCGACAAGACGCAGCCGATGGCCGAAGATACGCAATGGCATTGCCGACGACGATAAAGAAGCGACAGTTGTCGACGACGCGACAAGAAACCGCGCAAATGCCGACGACAAAGCTGGCGACAGAGTCGCCGCAAGAACCGCGACATTGCCGACGACAAACAGCCGATCGTGTCGCCGATCGCTAGCGACATCGTTGGCGATCGCCGACGACATCGCAATGACAAAGGTCGACGCATACCGCTGATAATGATTTTTCCGTGGCTTTCGCTCAGGCGCTTGGGATGAAACTTACGGGCTGCTACCTTATGTTTTTTAAGGGTTTTCCGTGATTTTTCCGGATTTTTCCCGGGATGCTTTGGCCGCCTCGACGCCTAAGTCTCCCGATTCCGACACTCCATCAGCTTCCGCCGCCCTCTTTGCCTAAAATTTTGCAGGTCATTTCTCGCCCCATTTAGCTATTTTACAATATTTTTAATGATTTTTGAGCCTTCCTTCGCTCTCCCGTGCCCGCCGTGAAATAGCGATCCCGGCCTAAAACCCGAGGCATCCGATGTCGAATGTCCAAAATAATTTGCAGTCCACTTCCTTGATTTTTAAAGAATTTAGAAACTTGCCTTGCATTTTTCTGATTTTTCTACGATTTTTGGAATTTTTTCCGCTTTCGCAAAAAAATATATAAAATAGCCCGGCTGCGGAAAATTCCGAAAATGATTTTTAGCAAATTAACATTATTATCTACCCAGGGGTATCCTCGGAAAAATTGGAAAATCTAGAACTCAAAAAAGCCATGCCCATTTTTTTGTCAAAAGTATGCCATCGTCAGATGGAGTTATTCACTTAAAGCTCTTAGAGGGGAGGTGCTTGGCAAGTGTTAGCAGCGACAAGGCGGGCCGTCGACGACAATGAGCGACACCGCCAAGACCACGCTGAAAGAAGGGGCGCCGCCCACGCGCATTTGTCCCGTCGCGATCTCAGACGCTCGCAGATGCTCGAGCGAACGTGGTCGGCACCGACCAGCTCGAGCCCGCCTCGACAAGCCCGTGCTCCCGCCGCATTATAATCAAAGAAACAGGCATGTGGCACAGGCACAGTGGACACAGGGCGCGGGGCGACTTGGGCGACTTCGCGAACTCGCGGAACAGGCGAAGAAAGGGGGGGGAGGGATATGCTGTGGCGGGCCCGCCCCCGCCACGTGCCCCTCTTGCGAGGCGCGGGTGGGCTCCGCGACCGGTGAAGCATCGGATGCCGAGACGAGGCGGCGTGGCAATCGAGTGTCGGCTGATGAAACGGGAGCCGGGCAATGCATGCATCGTTCGCCGGATGCCAAGCGTCCCGCCCGGGCACGGCGCATGACGACAGCGAGCGACACAGTCGTCAACAGCCCGCCCGCGACAGTGTCCACGGCAGTGTCGGCGACAGCCCGCGACAGTGTCGACGACACTGCGACGCTGTCGACGACAGCGAGCGACGCTGTCGACGACACTGCGACAGTGTCCGCGACTGCCAGCGACGCTGTCGACGACACTGCGACAGTGTCCGCGACTGCCAGCGACGCTGTCGACGACACTGCAACGCTGTCGACGACCGCGAGCGACACTGTCGACGACACTGCGACAGTGTCGACGACAGCGAGCGACACTGTCGACGACACTGCGACAGTGCCGACGACAGCCAGCGACACTGTCGACGACACTGCGACAGTGCCGACGACAGCGAGCGACACTGTCGACGACACTGCGACAGTGCCGACGACAGCCAGCGACACTGTCGACGACACTGCGACAGTGTCGACGACAGCCAGCGACACTGTCGACGACACTGCGACAGTGTCGACGACACTGCGACAGTGTCCGCGACTGCCAGCGACGCTGTCGACGACACTGCGACAGTGTCCGCGACTGCCAGCGACGCTGTCGACGACACTGCAACGCTGTCGACGACCGCGAGCGACACTGTCGACGACACTGCGACAGTGTCGACGACAGCGAGCGACACTGTCGGACACAGTCGACGACACTGCGACAGTGTCGATGACAGCGAGCGACACTGTCCACGACACTGCGATGGTGTCGATGACAGCCAGCGACAGTGTCGACGACACTGCGACAGTGTCGACGACAGCCAGCGACAGTGTCGACGACATTGCGACAGTGTCCTCGGCAGCCAGCAACGCTGTCGACAACTCTACGACAGCGTCGACGGCAGCCAGCGACAGTGTCGACGACACTGCAACAGTGCCGACGACACTGCGACAGTGCCGACGACAGCCGACGACACTGCGACAGTGCCGACGACAGCCAGCGACACTGTCGACGACGCTGCGACAGTGTCGACGACAGTGTCGGCGACTGCGAACGACACTGTCGACGACACTCTGTGACAATGATTTTTCCGTGGCGTTCGTTCGTGCGCTTGGGATGAAACTTGGCGGGCTGCTTCTTTATGTTTTTTAAAGGTTTTCCGTGATTTTTCCGGATTTTTTCCGGGATTCTTTGGCCAGGCCTCGACGCCTAAGTCGCCTTGCCCGGACACTCGAGCTGATCGTCCGCTTTCCTCAAATTTTGCAGATCATTTCTTGTCCCAGTTCGCTATGTTACAGCATTTTTAGTGATTTTTTGGAGCCTTCCTTCATCTCCTCCCGTGCCCGCTCGGGAAAAAGCGATCCCGGGCCTAAAACCCGGGGCATCCGACGTCGGATGTGCAAAATAATTTGCAGTCTACTTCCCCTTGATTTTTAAGGAATTTAGAAACTCGCCTTGCATTTTTCTGATTTTTCTACGATTTTTTGGAATTTTTTCCGTTTTCGCAAATAAAAAATTATATTAAATAACCCGGCTGCGAAAAATTCAAAAATGATTTTTAGTAAATTAACATTATTATCTACCCAGGGGTATCCTCGAAAAATTGGAAAATCTAGAACTCAAAAAAGCCATGCCCATTTTTTTGTCAAAACTATGCCATCGTCAGATGGAGTTATTCACTTAAAGCTCTTTATAGGGAGGTGCTTGGCAAGTGCTGGGGAAGCGACAGTGCCAGCGACAGTCAACGATAGCGCGCGACAGTGTCAGCGACAGTGTCGACGACAGCGAGCGCCCATGCATGGCGTGGCATGGCAACCTCGTCAAAGGCACTGTCGACACGCGCCATGCACCGAACCTGTCCCGGACGGATGATGGAACAACGAGGCTCGTTGCCTCGGAAGCGTGCCAAGCGTGAAAAAGTTGCCGATCGATACGGTTGCCTCGGATATTGATGCCTTGCTGTCCCGGTGTGCTTTGGTAGTGTTCCTGGACGTCCGTGGTCGGTGGCATTCCGCATTTGTTGCGGAGTCGCCACCACGGGTGAGGGCGTGCCCCCCCTCACCCGCAACGCGCGCCGCCTCTAGGCAGCGGGGTGTTCGCCGGTAATTAACGATGGTGGGCCACCTTGCCTTGTCCCCAGCCCGCCATCGTTAGCTGCCTTTAGAGCCAAGCTATAGGTTGCGCTTTGTTGCCTCGACTCGACCCGGGCGACGATGGGTTGTTGGGGCCTTCGGTCCCGCGAAATCTTGACGCCGTGGTACGGTGGCAGTCTCATTGGCCGTGGATTAATGTGGAGGGATGATGCCTCCTTGTGTGGGATAATTGTCGCAAGTGCGGTGATCGTGATACCGACCGACGAGGCTAGGAACTAGTAGGTGGAAGATCGAGGAGCGAGGCCCCGATGTCTCTGGCTTAGAAGAGGGTTGGAACCGTATGGATCCGTAAATCCCTTTGCCGAGGGCCTTCGAGGGTTGGAACCGTATGGATCCGTGAATCCTCGCTGCTTGTGACTTGGTCGAGTACACCGAATGGGCCGCAGCCATGGGGTCGGGCTCCTGTGCGAACCGGTTGGCCTTGTGCCATCTTAGAAGTAGCACTTCCAAACGCGTGACATGCATTTCGCTCAGGGTGGTGGAGGCCCAAAGCGTTCGGATTTGCCGATGGGGATGTCGCGGTGCCTGGGGAAAGGAGTCGAGCCACAAGAATCTATCCCACCACAATTCAATGTCCCACCCTGCATAAAAACAGCCTCGAGGTGCAGCTGCTCGGAGGCGAGTGAATGAGCAGCTGGGATATTCGGTTTTTTGCTGCCGATCTCAATGCCCGTGGTGCTCGCGCCCTTTAGCCTAGCCACAAACACATCCTCCGCTCCTCTCAAACCCTTTGATGCCATGAAACATACCTTAAGCCCAACAAAAGGAAGCCTCGAGGCACAATGCGCCAAGTGAGGGCAAACGAGTAGCTTGTTGGATAATAATCGGTTCTGCTGCCGAGCTCAATCGTCGTGCGTTGGTTAGGCTCAGCCCAGCCATTAAACACATGTTACCCTATGCGAGAACCCATTTGACAAATCAGAACCCAGCTTCCACCCCACAGACAACATCCTTGAGCCTCGACGGCACGGGGCGAGTGAACGAGCAAATTGTGGGATTATCGGATTTTTGCCGCCAGATCTTGATCCTCGTGTGTTGACCACTATCAAGCCCAACCTCAAACACAACACATCATCCACCCAACCACCTATGGCCGCTCAAATTAACCAAGATTGAGTTCCTAGCATGTATAGAACAACCTTTAGGTGTGGCTAGCCGTCAGCGGCAAACGAGCAGGTGGATAATCGGTTTTTGCCGCCGAGCTTAACTCGCTCCTTGGTCGAGCCGGCCCGCCACAAACACATCTTTGATGCTCAAAACACATCAAGGCATGGTTGTCCGACTCTCTTTGTTTCGTTTCTCGCCTAGCGGTGCTTGTTGGGTTGTTGCCCCTTTGCTTTGTTTGGCCGCTTGATGCAGTGAGGCGACGGCGGGTGCATCCCGCGGCAACATGTGGGGCGCGAGTTACGCTTGATCGCTTGTGTCGGCGGCTCCTCGCCGGCAAAGGAACCGCGAGCGCAAGGTCCTCTTCGAGAATGGTCCAAGGGCCGCAAGCTCGGGCAAGGGATGGTTTCGTGTTGGCTGCCTGCAAGGCAAGTCTTCGACCTTGATGCGAATCACGCTTGCCCGATGCCCTCATTGGGCGTGGGGTGGACATAGAGGCCGAGGTCGCCGTCCGCCCGCACGCTGCCTTCGCGCGTGGCTCGGGCCGTGGCCTCTTGTGCGCTCCGATGCAGAACACCGTGTGGGCATGCATTTGCTTTGTCGATGCAGGGCCCACCGAGCGCTCTACGCTAAGCATGAACGATCGTTGTTTGCGTGTTGACCTCCATTTGCTTGGGGTGGCTCATGCGCATCGCCATCGAGGGGTGCTACCGTTGATCCCGCCAGAGTCATATGCTTGTCTCAAAGATTAAGCCATGCATGTGTAAGTACGAACTAATTCGCATCGTGAAACCGCGAATGGCTCATTAAATCGCTTATAGTTTGTTTGATGGTACCGCTACTCTGATAACCGTAGTAATTCTAGAGCTAATACGCGCAACAAACCCCGACTTCGGAAGGGATGCATTTATTAGATAAAGGTCGACGCTGGCTTTGCCTGCTCGATGATTCATGATAACTCGACGGATCGCGACGCTCATACCGCGACGCATCATTCAAATTTCGCCCTATCAACTTTCGATGGTAGGATAGTGGCCTACCATGGTGGTGACGGGTGACGAGAATTAGGGTTCGATTCCGAGAGGGAGCTCGAGAAACGGCTACCACATCCAAGGAAGGCAAAGCAGCGCAAATTACCCAATCTCGACACGGGAGGTAGTGACAATAAATAATAATACCGGCTCTTCGAGTCCGTAATCGAATGAGTACAATCTAAATCCCTTAACGAGGATCCATCGAGGGCAAGTCCGTGCCAGCAGCCGCGTAATTCCAGCCCAATAGCGTATATTTAAGTTGTTGCAGCTTAAAAGCTCGTAGTCGACTCAGTGGGCCGACCGTCCGCCTCATGCGGTGTGCACCGGCCGCCCCGCTTCCTTCACGGGCGATGCGCTCCTGGCCTTAACTGGCCGGGTCGTGCCACCGGCGCTGTTACATTGAAGAAATTAGAGTTCTCAAAACAGGCCGACGCTCGGGATACAATATCATGGGATAACATAATATGATTCCGGGCCTATTGTGTCATTTCGGGATCGGAGTAATGATTAACAGGACAATCGGGGGCATTCGTATTTCATAGTCAGAGGTGAAATTCTTGGATTTATGAAAGACGAACAACTGCGAAAGCATTTGCCAAGGATGTTTTCATTAATCAAGAACGAAGTCGGGGCTCAAGACGATCGATACCGCCCTAGTCTCAACCATAAACGATGCCGACTGCAGGATCGCGGATGTTGCTTTTAGACGCCACGACCTTATGAGAAATCAAAGTTTTTGGGTTCCGGGGAGTATGGTCGCAAGGTCAAACTTAAAGGAATTGACGGAAGGGCACCATCAGGAGGAGCTCGCGCTTAATTTGACTCAACACGGAAACTTACCAGTCCGCATAGTAAGGATCGACAGATCGAGAGCTCTTTCGATTCTACGGGTGGTGGTGCATGGCCGCTTTAGTTGGTGGAGCGATTTGTCCGTTAATCCGCTAACTAACGAGACTCACCGCTAACTAGCTATGTGGAGGTAACCCTTCACAGCCTAGCTTAGAGGGACTATGGCCTTCCGTGCCACGGAAGTTCGAGGCAATAACAGTCCGTGATGCCCTTAGATGTTCGGGTCCGACGCGCCGCTACAATCGATGTATTCAACGAGTCTATAGCCTCGCCGATGTGCCCGTAATCTTTGAAATTTCATCGCGATGGGGATAGATCATTGCAATTGTTGGTCTTCAACGAGGAATTCCTAGTAAGCGCGAGTCATCACCGCTGACTACGCCCTCGCCTTTGTACACACCGCCTGGCCGCCCTACCGATTGAATGGTCCGTGAAGTGTTCGATCGCGCGACGTGGTGGTTCACACGGCGACGCCGCGAGAAGTCCACCAACCTTATCATTTAGAGGAAGGAGAAGTCGAATAAGGTTTCCGTAGGTGAACTCGCGAAGGATCATCGTCGAACTCGCCAGCAGAACGACCTGTGGACGAGTAAACATCACACGCGGCGAGGGGTGCTTCGGCCCCCTCCTCGTGCCGGAGCCCTCGCGGGGCGCCTCGGCAACAACGAACCCCGGCGCGGACTGCGCCAAGGAACACAAACTCATGGCGTGCCCGCCGCTGAACGGCTACGGGGCGCACTGTCCCTACTTAAAACGTAACGACTTCCTGAACGGATATCTCGGCTCTCGCATCGATGAAGAACGTAGCGAAATGCGATACTTGGTGTGAATTGCAGAATCCCGTGAACCATCGAGTCTTTGAACGCAAGTTGCGCCCGAAGCCTTCTGGCTGAGGGCACGTCTGCCTGGTGTCACGGTTCGCAAATAATATCCATTTTCGGAGAGGTTTCCACTTAAAAATCCTAGAGTTTACATGACTTCTCTAGATTTGTCTTGTATTCTCTAGAATGTTCCGGAGTTCTCTCAAGAACTCCACACTTGTATAGAATCCTAGATATTGGTATAGAAGGATCTAGATACGCGATGTGGACCGTAGGATCAAATAGATCTCCACCGTCCATTAAGGAGGTGGAAGTGTATATATACCCCCATGGGGTCTCATTTGTAAGCATCCATCATTTGAGAGCAATACACAAGACATTCTCCCAAACTCCCTAAGTGTTCTTACTTGCTTCCCTTAAGCTTTGCTTAGTCTCTCAAGAGCTAAGTCTCACAACCTCAAAGGCTTACTAGCAAACTAAGAAAAGGGTTTCGAGTGTAAGTTTGCTAGCGCCGCACGGGTGAAGTCTAGGAAAAAAGAATCAGCCCGTGACATTTGCATCGTGAGCAGTTCTTTGGGAGAAGATGGCATCCAACTCCGAGATCGTTAACCCTCCTCCAAAGGATGGCAAGAGGGGAGACGAAGAGAAGGAAAGGCGACGGAGAAGTCAAGGGACATGGTGTCCGTGACTCAACGATCGCGTGGAAAGAGCACTCTCCTCTCGCCGACCGGGTGATAGGTACGAGGATATGGATTCCCGAGTCGCAAACTCGCGAAGACGCCGAGGGAATCCGAGAGGAGATGAAAGTAGCTCTAAAGGTGACGGCCGATGACTTCTTAACCGAGTTGGCTTCCTCAAGACAAGTTCGAGGTGAGGGATGAACAAGTGAAGACCTCAAGGCCTGGGGACACTTGAAGCCAAATTGGCGTAAAAGGACGCCGAGGTGAAAGCTCAACTAGATGGATTCCAGCGCAACTAAATCGCTGCATAAGGGCCATGGGCAACCCGGATCAGAATTCGCTGTCAACTCTCCTCAAGGAGGCATGAATGCACTCTGATCTATAAGGGAGAAAGGAATGCTATGAGATCGCCAACTTCTTTCGGGCGGAGGCTTACTTTAAAGCGAGTGGGATCACTGCACGGTCCTTAAGGTAAGCAATGCCGCTTTGAGGACATTGCATTGGTATGGTGGCGTCAGAGGGAAGACGATGTCAATCGAGGAGCGATCCCATCATTACATGGGATAGCTTCAAGAGGGAACTCAAGAGGCAATTCGCCCCAAGGACGCCCAAAAGAAGCTCGTGCAAGGCTGCGACACCTCAAACATAGGGAGGGTCACCTTAACGAGTACGTTAAGGAGTTCCAGGAGCTAATTTTGGAAATCCCTGGAATGAGTGACGAGGATGCACTCTTCTTTTTCCTCGATGGCCTAAGCGGTTGTGCCAAGATGGAGTTAGAGCGCCGGAATGTACAAGACCTCGACTCCGCCATTGCCATCGCTGAGTCCCTTACGGAGTACCGGAAAGATCCCTCAAAAGGGACGAGTAAGAGAGGTGGGAACCACGGCAAAGGTGGGGGAGACAGGCCATCACAGAAAGATAAGCCTTTCACCTATAAAGACAAGGAGAAGGGCAAGGCCAAGAAAGATGAAGCACCGAAGAAGCTGTCGTGTTTCCTATGTGATGGGCCTCATCGGGTCTATGATTGCCCCAAGAGAGGAAGACTTGCCGCCCTCGCTAAAGAGGAGGCAAGACAAGAGGAAGAAAGGAAGCTATCCTCTCTTAAGTTCCTTAGTGCCGTCCAAGCGAAAGTCGAGGAATGATCGCTGGACTGATGTATGCTGAGACACACATCAATGACAAACCTGCTCAAGCCTTGTTGGATACGGAGCCGATACAATTTATATTGCTAAGGAACTCATGGATGAAGTGGGCTCTCCTACACCAAGACTAAAGGTTTTGTCAAAGGAGTCAACGCGACAAAGTCTCGATCTACGGAGTCGCTATGACACCCTATCCGCATCGACAATGGCAAGGTAAGGCCGACATAATCGCTGTTCTTTCGATGAAAAGAAGTTCTATTCGGGAATAGACTTCTTCGTAAGGCGAAGGCCTTCCCATCCCCTTCGCCAATGTCATGTGATTCTGAAGATGGCCAACCAAGTGTCGTCCCAGAAGAACGACATCGATGAAAAGCAAGTGTTGTCCGCTTCTTCAACTTTCCAAGGAGTGAAGAAGAAGGAGCCATTTACCTGCCGCCTCAAAGAGGAAGGCGAGGTGGAGACAACACAAGTACCCAAAGCGATCAAGAGGTACTTGAGGAATTCAAGGATGTCATGCCGCAGAACTACCTAAGAGACTTCCTCCAAGGAGGGAAATCGATCACGCCATCGAGATTTTAACTAGGGCTAAGCCGCCCGCATTCGCCCCATACCTGATGGCACCCCCAGAGCTCGAGTATTTAAGGAGACAACTCAAGGAGATACTGGACGCCGGATATATTCGTCCATCAAATTCCCCTTATGGTGCACCGGTTCTATTTCAAAAGAAGCACGATGGGAGTCTTCGCCTACGATCGACTATCCGCACTCAACAAGATCACAATCAAGAACAAGTATCCCATCCTCAGATCGATGATCTCTTCGATCAACTCGAGGCGCCGAGTCTTCACTAAGCTCGACTTGAGGAGTGGATACTACCAAGTCCGCATAGCCAAGGTGATGAGGCAAAGACGGCACGCAGAATCTGCATGGATCTTATGAATTCCTCGGTAATGCCCTTTGGCCTCACCAACGCACCGGCCGACATTCTCAGACTTAATGAACAAGGTACTTGCCTTTCCTCGATCACTTTGTGGTAGTTTACTTAGATGATATAGTCATCTATAGTAAGACATCGCTAACACGCCAAACACTTGCGATAAGTGTTCTCCACTCCGAGCAAATGAACTCTATGTTAAGAAAGAGAAATGTGCCTTGCTCAAGAGGAGGTGCCTTTCCTAGGCCATATCGTGGGAAAGGCAAGCTACGCATGGATCCTAGCAAAGGTTCAAGCCATCTTAGATCGGGAGCCACCAAGTAAAGTCACCGAGCTAAGGTCATTCCTCGCTTGGTGAACTACTACCGACGGCTTATCAAGAGTTATTCGCCATTGCCGCTTCCACTTACGAACTTGCTCAAGAAGGGACGAGGATGGTCCCGAGCGAGAGTGTCGAAGGCCTTTGACACCCTTAAGAAGGCCACATCAAGAACCCGCCTCAGACTCCCGATCCTCGCAAGCCCTTCGAGCTTCACACTGATGCTTCCGACTTTGCCATTGGTGGAGTCTTGATGCAAGAAGGACATCCAATTGCCTTTCGAGAGTCCTGGGTTAAATGAAACGGAGAGGCGATACACTGCACAAGAGAAGGAAATGATCATGTGGTACATCGCTTCTGACTGAGACACTACTTGTCGGGAGTAAGTTTGTTATCAAACTGACAATGTAGCCACAAGCTACTTTCAAACCCAAAAGAAACTTACTCCTAAGCAAGCCCGTGGCAAGACTTTCTCGCAGACCGACTATGTAATGGAGTACAAGCCGGTCGAGCCAATCTAGTGGCGACGCTTAAGCCTGGCGGGGAACTAGCCGATTTGAGCCGCCACAAAGTGACTTCGAGGGACCGTGATCAAGGAAGGACTTGACCACGACACTCGCCAAGTCAATAATGGGCTCATCAAGGATGGAAAACCCGGTTTTGATGGAAGATGGTGTGATCCTCACAAAGGGCAACCGAAGTTTTTATTCCATCCTATGGCAATCTCCTACGAGGTAATGAAGGAGTGCCATGATAGCAAATGGGCCGACATCCAGTGGACACACCGCACTCGCATTAGTAGGCAATTCCTACTATCGCCTCGCTGAAAGACGATGTCGAGGTTTATGTCAAGACTTGTCTTGTGTGTCAACAAGACAAGATCGAACAAGGAGCACCCGCGACTTCTCAACCCACTTCCTGCTCCCGAAAGACCATGGGAAAGCATCTCCATGGACTTCATTGTGGGGCTACCTCAGTGAAGGGTACAATCGATCTCGTGGTAGTAGACCGACACTCAAAGTATGCCACCTTCATCCCGCACCTAAGGAATGCACCGCCGAGCAAGCCGCCAAGCTCTTCTTCAAGCATGTGGTGAAGTATCGGGGCTACCCCAATCTATCATAAGTGACCGAGATACTCGCTTTACGGGCGATTTTGACTGAGCTCTTCAAGCTCATGGATCGAGCTCAACTTCTCTACCGCCCACCCTCAAAGTGACGGGCAAACGGAGAGGGTGAATGCACTTTCGAGCTATACTTGAGACACTTCGTGAGTGCCAACCAAAGAGATTGGGCGGTTGCTCGATGTGGCCCAATTCTCTTACAACTTGCAAAAGAGCGAGTCTACGGCCTCATTGCTCGAGATAGCAACGGCAACAACCTCGACCCTAGCTCGCTAGCTTCCGCTATAAGGACCAAGTCCACCCGCATACAAATTCGCCAAGGATCGAACGATCAAGTAGGGGTGGCAAGGGCTTACTGGAGAAAGCATCCAAAAGGATGAAGAAGGCCGACAAGAAGAGACGCCCAAGGGACTTCCAAGTAGGGGACCTCAGATAGTCAAGATGTATCACCACGCGAGGTTAGATGGGAGACATCGCTCTTCTCCGACAAGCATGAGGGACCCTTTCCCATCGCCAAGAAGGTGGGGCGCAAGCGTATAAGGTAGAGCTACCCCTAAGTCCAAGTTCCACCCGGCTTCCATGTGAGTCTACTCAAGCCATACCATCAAGACCGGAGGATTCAAGCCGCGGACCTCTCTCTTCGGCTCCAATGGGAGTAAAGGAGCAGCATGACAAGGAGGTAGAAGAGGTCCTCGCAGATCGAGCCACAAGGGTACACTCTAACCAACCCTCAAACGCGAGTCACGGGTCAAATGGAAGGGGTCAGCCC
>CM055892.1:57500-62500 GCA_029582165.1 Portulaca oleracea | reverse complement strand
CATCAGCTTCCGCTCGTCCTCTTTGCCTAAAATTTTGCAGGTCATTTCCTCGTCCCATTTAGCTATTTTACAATATTTTTAATGATTTTTTGGAGCCTTCCTTCGTCTCCTCCCGTGCCCGCTCGTGAAATAGCGATCCCGGGCCTAAAACCCGAGGCATCCGATGTCGAATGTCCAAAATAATTTGCAGTCCACTTCCCCTTGATTTTTAAAGAATTTAGAAACTTGCCTTGCATTTTTCTGATTTTTCTACGATTTTTTGGAATTTTTTCCGTTTTCGCAAAAAAAAAAATATATAAAATAGCCCGGGCTGCGGAAAAATTCCGAAAAATGATTTTTAGCAAATTAACATTATTATCTACCCAGGGGTATCCTCGGAAAAAATTGGAAAAATCTAGAACTCAAAAAAAAGCCATGCCCATTTTTTTGTCAAAACTATGCCACTGGCCGTAGATGGAGTTATTCACTTAAAGCTCTTTAGAGGGGAGGTGCTTGGCAAGTGCTGGGGCAGCGACAGTGCCAGCGGCTGTCGACGACAGCGAGCGACACTGTCAAGACCACGTTGAAAGAAGGGGCGCTGTCCACCGTGGCATTTGTCCCGTCCGCGATCCTCGTACGCCCTCGCGCATGCTCGAGCGAACGTGGGTCGGCACCGACCCCGCGTTCGAGCCCGCCCCCCGGACAAGCCCGGTGCCCCCGCGCGCGCATTATAATCAAAGACACAGGGCACAGGGCACAGGGCACAGGGACACAGGGGCGCGGGGGCGGACTTGGGCGGACTTGGCGGAACTTGGCGGAACAGGCGAAGAAAGGGGGGGGAGGGATATGCTGTGGCGGGCCCGCCCCCGCCACGTGCCCCTCTTGCGAGGCGCGGGTGGGCTCCGCGACCGGTGAAGCATCGGATGCCGAGACGAGGCGGCGTGGCAATCGAGTGTCGGCTGATGAAACGGGAGCCGGGCAATGCCGGCGACTGTCGACGGACAATGCATGCATCGTTCGCCGGATGCCAAGCGTCCCGCCCGGGCACGGCGCATGACGACAGCGAGCGACACAGTCGTCAACAGCCCGCCCGCGACAGTGTCCACGGCAGTGTCGGCGACAGCCCGCGACAGTGTCGACGACACTGCGACGCTGTCGACGACAGCGAGCGACGCTGTCGACGACACTGCGACGCTGTCGACGACACTGCGACAGTGTCCGCGACTGCCAGCGACGCTGTCGACGACACTGCGACAGTGTCCGCGACTGCCAGCGACGCTGTCGACGACACTGCAACGCTGTCGACGACCGCGAGCGACACTGTCGACGACACTGCGACAGTGTCGACGACACTGCGACAGTGCCGACGACAGCCAGCGACACTGTCGACGACACTGCGACAGTGCCGACGACAGCGAGCGACACTGTCGACGACACTGCGACAGTGCCGACGACAGCCAGCGACACTGTCGACGACACTGCGACAGTGTCGACGACAGCCAGCGACACTGTCGACGACACTGCGACAGTGCCGACGACAGCCAGCGACACTGTCGACGACACTGCGACAGTGCCGACGACAGCCAGCGACAGTGCCGACGACAGCCGACGACACTGCGTCAGTGCCGACGACAGCCGACGACACTGCGACAGTGCCGACGACAGCCAGCGACACTGTCGACGACGCTGCGACAGTGTCGACGACAGTGTCGGCGACTGCGAACGACACTGTCGACGACACTCTGTGACAATGATTTTTCCGTGGCTTTCGTTCGTGCGCTTGGGATGAAACTTGGCGGGCTGCTTCTTTATGTTTTTTAAAGGTTTTCCGTGATTTTTCCGGATTTTTTCCGGGATTCTTTGGCCAGGCCTCGGGACGCTCTAAGTCGCCCGGTTCCGGGACACTCCTCGAGCTTTCGATCGTCCGTTTTCCCTCAAATTTTGCAGATCATTTCATTGTCCCATTTAGCTATTTTACAGCATTTTTAGTGATTTTTTGGAGCCTTCCTTCATCTCCTCCCGTGCCCGCTCGGGAAAAAGCGATCCCGGGCCTAAAACCCGGGGCATCCGACGTCGGATGTGCAAAATAATTTGCAGTCTACTTCCCCTTGATTTTTAAGGAATTTAGAAACTCGCCTTGCATTTTTCTGATTTTTCTACGATTTTTTGGAATTTTTTCCGTTTTCGCAAATAAAAAATTATATTAAATAACCCGGGCTGCGAAAAAATTCCGAAAAATGATTTTTAGTAAATTAACATTATTATCTACCCAGGGGTATCCTCGGAAAAAATTGGAAAAATCTAGAACTCAAAAAAAAGCCATGCCCATTTTTTTGTCAAAACTATGCCACTGGCCGTAGATGGAGTTATTCACTTAAAGCTCTTTATAGGGGAGGTGCTTGGCAAGTGCTGGGGCAGCGACAGTGCCAGCGACAGTCGACGACAGCGAGCGACACTGTCAGCGACAGTGTCGACGACAGCGAGCGTCCATGCATGGCGTGGCATGGCAACCTCGTCAAAGGCACTGTCGACATGCGGCCATGCACCGAACCTGTCCCGGACGGATGATGGAACAACGAGGCTCGGGTTGCCTCGGGAAGCGTGCCAAGCGTGAAAAAGTTGCCGATCGATACGGTTGCCTCGGATATTGATGCCTTGCTGTCCCGGTGTGCTTCGGTAGTGTTTCTTGACGTCCGCGGTCGGTGGCATTCCGCATTTGTTGCGGAGTCGCCACCACGGGTGAGGGCGTGCCCCCCCTCACCCGCAACGGCGGCCGCCCCTCTAGGCAGCGGGGGTGTTCGTCGGTAATTAACGATGGTGGGCCACCATGCCTTGTCCCCAGCCCGCCATCGTTAGCTGCCTTTAGAGCCAAGCGATACGTTGCGCCTTTGTTGCCCGACTCGACCCGGGGTGGACGATGGGTTGTTGGGGCCTTCGGGTCCTGGCGAAATCTTGACGCTCGTGGTACGGTGGCAGTCTCATTGGCCGTGGGATTAATGTGGAGGGATGATGCCTCCCTTGTGTGGGATATTTGTCGCAAGTGCGGTGACTGGTGGCGCCTGACCGGACGAGGCTAGGAACTAGTAGGTGGGAAGATCGAGGAGCGAGGCCCCGGATGTCTCTTGGCTTAGAAGAGGGTTGGAACCGTATGGATCCGTAAATCCCTTTTGCCGAGGGCCTTTCGGAGGGTTGGAACCGTATGGATCCGTAAATCCCTGTTGCTTGTGACTTGGTCGAGTACACCGAATGGGCCGCAGCCATGGGGTCGGGCTCCTGTGCGAACCGGTTGGCCTTGTGCCATCTTAGAAGTAGCACTTCCAAACGCGTGACATGCATTTCGCTCAGGGTGGTGGAGGCCCAAAGCGTTCGGATTTGCCGATGGGGAAGGGGATAGGAGTCGAGCCACAAGAATCTATCCCACCACAATTCAATGTCCCACCCGCATAAAAACAGCCTCGAGGTGCAGCCTGCTCGGTAGGCGAGTGAATGAGCAGCTTGTTGGATATTCGGTTTTTTGCTGCTCGTGATCTCAATGCTCGTGTGCTCACGGCCCTTTAGCCTAGCCACAAACACATCCTCCGCTCCTCTCAAACCCTTTTGATGCCATGAAACATACCTTAAGCCCAACAAAAGGAAGCCTTGAGGCACACGGCCGCAAGTGAGGGCAAACGAGTAGCTTGTTGGATAATAATCGGTTCTGCTGCTCGAGCTCAATCGTCGCGGCGCTGGTTAGGCTCAGCCCAGCCATTAAACACATGTTACCCTATGCGAGAACCCATTTGACAAATCAGAACCCAGCTTCCACCCCACGCATAACATCCTCGAGCCTCGATCGGCACGGGGCGAGTGAACGCGCACCTTGTGGGATTATCGGAATTTTGCCGCTTGTGATCTTGATCCTTGTGTGTTGACCACTATCCAGCCCAACCTCAAACACAACTCATCATCCACCCAACAACCTATTGCCGTTCAGATTAACCAAGATTGAGTTCCTAGCATGTATAGAACAACCTTTAGGTGTGGCTAGCCGCTGGGTGGGCAAACGAGCAGGTGGTGGGATAATCGGTTTTTGCTGCTCGAGCTTAATCCTCGCTCCTTGGTCGAGCCGGCCCGCCACAAACACATCTTTGATGCTCAAAACATCAAGGCATGGTTGTCCGACTCTCTTTGTTTCGTTTCTCGCCTAGCGGTGCTTGTTGGGTTGTTGCCCTTTGCTTTGTTTGGCCGCTTGATGCAGTGAGGCGGACGAAGGGGTGCATCCCGCGCAACATGTGGGGCGTGAGTTACGCTTGATCGCTTGTGTCGGGCGGCTCGCCGGCAGTGAACCGCGAGCGCAAGGTCCTCTTCAGAGAAAGCTCCAAGGGCGCAAGCTCGGGCAAGGGATGGTTTCTCGTGTTGGCTGCCTCGGTAAGGCAAGTCTTCGACCTTGATGCGAATCACGCTTGCCCGATGCCCTCATTGGGTGGGTGGACATAGAGGCCGAGGTCGCCGTCCGCCCGCACGCTGCCTTCGCGCGGTGGCTCGGGCCGTGGCCTCTTGTCGTGCTCCGGATGCAGAACACCGTGTGGGCATGCATTTGCTTTGTCGATGCAGGGCCCACCGAGCGCTCTACGCTAAGCATGATCGAGCGTTGTTTGCGTGTTGACCCTCAATTTGCTTGGGGTGGCCTGCGCGCATCAGCCATCGAGGGGTGCTACCGTTGATCCCGCCAAGAGTCATATGCTTGTCTCAAAGATTAAGCCATGCATGTGTAAGTACGAACTAATTCGCATCGTGAAACCGCGAATGGCTCATTAAATCGCTTATAGTTTGTTTGATGGTACCGCTACTCTGATAACCGTAGTAATTCAAGAGCTAATACGTGCAACAAACCCCGACTTCGAAGGGATGCATTTAATAGATACAAGGTCGACGCTGGCTTTGCCCGTTGCTCTGATGATTCATGATAACTCGAAGGAACGCACCGCCTAAGCGACGGCGACGCATCATTCAAATTTCTGCCCTATCAACTTTCGATGGTA
>CM055892.1:47500-52500 GCA_029582165.1 Portulaca oleracea | reverse complement strand
CGCTGGCGCCGGTTACCGCGGCGCTGGATTATGACTCAACGCCTCTAAGTCGTAATCCGCCGAAGCGATGCATGCGCCCGCCGCCCGATTGCCGACCTGCAGTAGGGGCTTCGGCCCCCAAGGGCACGTGTCGTAGGCTAAGCTAGCGCGGCGGATGCGCCGCGAGGGCCGCCTTGAAGTACAATTCCTACCGAGCGGCGGGTTGAATCCTTTGCAGACGACTTAAATACGCGACGGGGTCTTGTAAGTGGCAGAGTGGCCTTGCTGCCACGATCCACTGAGATTCAGCCCTATGTCGCTTCGATTCGTCCCTCCCCCTCTCGACCCTCCTCAATTAAATCCCATCCTTTCCCAAGAGGTTGAAGTTGCTCCCGAGCGAAAGGATATGCTAAGTGTTGCTGCCGCTGGAAATTTGCTAAGGGCTGAGGGCGTCGGGGACGCATGCATGCCCCGGCGATAAGGAAACGCGTGCATATGCCAAGTGTCTGGAGGCGTGGCCGTGGCGTGGAATTAAGACCGAGCGCCGCGCGGCCTGACGGAGAAAAAACGGATGCAAACACGTCCATGAGGAGACAGTACGGAGCCTAGGCCCGGGACGGCCGCCCGCCGCGACCCGGAGTCGTCTCCACCGAGGCGCGGGTGGGCACCGCAACCGACGAAGCATCGCATGCCGAGACGAGGCGGCGTGGCAAATCGAGTGTCGGCTGATGAAACGGGAGCCGGGCAATGCATGCGTCCTTCGTCGGATGCCAAGCGTCCCGCCCGGGCACCGCGCCGGACGACAGCCCGCGACAGTTTCCGCGACAGCCATCGTCAGTGTCGACGACAGCCCGCCACAGCGTCGTCGACGGCCAGCCACTGTCGACAGCACGCAGCGACAGCGTCGAAGACAGCCAGCGGCGCTGTCGACGACAGCAAGCGACAGTGTCGACGACGCTGCGACAGTGTCCGCGGCAGCGTCGACGACAGCGCCGGCGACAGTGTCGCCGACAGTGTCCGCGACGCTGTCGACGACAGCCAGCGACAGTGTCGTCGACTGCGAGCGACATCGTTGGCGATCGCGCCGACGACATCGCAATGACAAAGGTCGACGCATACCGCTGACAATGATTTTTCCGTGGCTTTCGTTCGTGCGCTTGGGATGAAACTTGGCGGGCTGCTACCTTATGTTTTTTAAGGGTTTTCCGTGATTTTTCCGGATTTTTCCCGGGATGCTTTGGCCGGGCCTCGGGACGCTCTAAGTCTCCCCGATTCCGGGACACTCCATCAGCTTCCGCTCGTCCTCTTTGCCTAAAATTTTGCAGGTCATTTCCTCGTCCCATTTAGCTATTTTACAATATTTTTAATTATTTTTTTGAGCCTTCCTTCGTCTCCTCCCGATCCATATAGTGAAATAGCGATCCCGGGCCTAAAACCCGAGGCATCCGATGTCGAATGTCCAAAATAATTTGCAGTCCACTTCCCCTTGATTTTTAAAGAATTTAGAAACTTGCCTTGCATTTTTCTGATTTTTCTACGATTTTTTGGAATTTTTTCCGTTTTCGCAAAAAAAAAAATATATAAAATAGCCCGGGCTGCGGAAAAATTCCGAAAAATGATTTTTAGCAAATTAACATTATTATCTACCCAGGGGTATCCTCGGAAAAAATTGGAAAAATCTAGAACTCAAAAAAAAGCCATGCCCATTTTTTTGTCAAAAGTATGCCACTGGCCGTAGATGGAGTTATTCACTTAAAGCTCTTTAGAGGGGAGGTGCTTGGCAAGTGCTGGGGCAGCGACAGTGCCAGCGGCTGTCGACAGCGAGCTACACTGTAAATACCAAGTTGAAAGAAGGGGCGCAGACCACCGTGGCAATTTTCCCGTCTGCGATCTCGTGACGCCGCAAGATGCTCGAGCGAACGTGGTCGGCACCGACCACAGCTCGAGCCCGCCTCGACAAGCCCGTGCCTGCGCATTATAATCAAAGACACAGGCTGGCACAGGCATGTGGACACAGGGCGCGGGGCGACTTGGGCGACTTGGCGAACTTGGCGAACAGCGAAGAAAGGGGGAGGGATATGTGGCGGGCCCGCCTCGCCACGCGTTCTCTTGCGAGGCGCGGGTGGGCTCCGCGACCGGTGAAGCATCGGATGCCGAGACGAGGCGGCGTGGCAATCGAGTGTCGGCTGATGAAACGGGAGCCGGGCAATGCCGGCGACTGTCGACGGACAATGCATGCATCGTTCGCCGGATGCCAAGCGTCCCGCCCGGGCACGGCGCATGACGACAGCGAGCGACACAGTCGTCAACAGCCCGCCCGCGACAGTGTCCACGGCAGTGTCGGCGACAGCCCGCGACAGTGTCGACGACACTGCGACGCTGTCGACGACAGCGAGCGACGCTGTCGACGACACTGCGACAGTGTCGACGACACTGCGACAGTGTCCGCGACTGCCAGCGACGCTGTCGACGACACTGCGACAGTGTCCGCGACTGCCAGCGACGCTGTCGACGACACTGCAACGCTGTCGACGACCGCGAGCGACACTGTCGACGACACTGCGACAGTGTCGACGACAGCGAGCGACACTGTCGACGACACTGCGACAGTGTCGACGACACTGCGACAGTGTCGACGACAGCGAGCGACACTGTCGACGACACTGCGACAGTGCCGACGACAGCCAGCGACACTGTCGACGACACTGCGACAGTGCCGACGACAGCCAGCGACACTGTCGACGACACTGCGACAGTGTCGACGACAGCCAGCGACACTGTCGACGACACTGCGACAGTGCCGACGACAGCCAGCGACACTGTCGACGAAACTGCGACAGTGCCGACGACAGCCGACGACACTGCGTCAGTGCCGACGACAGCCGACGACACTGCGACAGTGCCGACGACAGCCAGCGACACTGTCGACGACGCTGCGACAGTGTCGACGACAGTGTCGGCGACTGCGAACGACACTGTCGACGACACTCTGTGACAATGATTTTTCCGTGGCTTTCGTTCGTGCGCTTGGGATGAAACTTGGCGGGCTGCTTCTTTATGTTTTTTAAAGGTTTTCCGTGATTTTTCCGGATTTTTTCCGGGATTCTTTGGCCAGGCCTCGGGACGCTCTAAGTCGCCCGGTTCCGGGACACTCCTCGAGCTTTCGATCGTCCGTTTTCCCTCAAATTTTGCAGATCATTTCCTTGTCCCATTTAGCTATTTTACAGCATTTTTAGTGATTTTTTGGAGCCTTCCTTGATTTTTCCCGGGCCTAAAACCCGGGGCATCCGACGTCGGATGTGCAAAATAATTTGCAGTCTACTTCCCCTTGATTTTTAAGGAATTTAGAAACTCGCCTTGCATTTTTCTGATTTTTCTACGATTTTTTGGAATTTTTTCCGTTTTCGCAAATAAAAAATTATATTAAATAACCCGGGCTGCGAAAAAATTCCGAAAAATGATTTTTAGTAAATTAACATTATTATCTACCCAGGGGTATCCTCGGAAAAAATTGGAAAAATCTAGAACTCAAAAAAAAGCCATGCCCATTTTTTTGTCAAAACTATGCCACTGGCCGTAGATGGAGTTATTCACTTAAAGCTCTTTATAGGGGAGGTGCTTGGCAAGTGCTGGGGCAGCGACAGTGCCAGCGACAGTCAACGACAGCGAGCGACACTGTCAGCGACAGTGTCGACGACAGCGAGCGTCCATGCATGGCGTGGCATGGCAACCTCGTCAAAGGCACTGTCGACATGCGGCCATGCACCGAACCTGTCCCGGACGGATGATGGAACAACGAGGCTCGGGTTGCCTCGGGAAGCGTGCCAAGCGTGAAAAAGTTGCCGATCGATACGGTTGCCTCGGATATTGATGCCTTGCTGTCCCGGTGTGCTTTGGTAGTGTTCCTTGACGTCCGTGGTCGGTGGCATTCCGCATTTGTTGCGGAGTCGCCACCACGGGTGAGGGCGTGCCCCCCCTCACCCGCAACGGCGGCCGCCCCTCTAGGCAGCGGGGGTGTTCGTCGGTAATTAACGATGGTGGGCCACCTTGCCTTGTCCCCAGCCCGCCATCGTTAGCTGCCTTTAGAGCCAAGCTATAGGTTGCGCCTTTTGTTGCCTGACCTCGACCCGGGGCGGACGATGGGTTGTTGGGGCCTTCGGGTCCTGGCGAAATCTTGACGCTCGTGGTACGGTGGCAGTCTCATTGGCCGTGGGATTAATGTGGAGGGATGATGCCTCCCTTGTGTGGGATAATTGTCGCAAGTGCGGTGACTGGTGGCGCCTGACCGGACGAGGCTAGGAACTAGTAGGTGGGAAGATCGAGGAGCGAGGCCCCGGATGTCTCTTGGCTTAGAAGAGGGTTGGAACCGTATGGATCCGTAAATCCCTTTTGCCGAGGGCCTTTCGGAGGGTTGGAACCGTATGGATCCGTAAATCCCTGTTTGTGACTTGGTCGAGTACACCGAATGGGCCGCAGCCATGGGGTCGGGCTCCTGTGCGAACCGGTTGGCCTTGTGCCATCTTAGAAGTAGCACTTCCAAACGCGTGACATGCATTTCGCTCAGGGTGGTGGAGGCCCAAAGCGTTCGGATTTGCCGATGGGGATGTCGCGGTGCCTGGGGAAAGGAGTCGAGCCACAAGAATCTATCCCACCACAATTCAATGTCCCACCCGTACAAAAACAGCCTCGAGGTGCAGTCAGTGCTCGGGAGGCGAGTGAATGAGCAGCTTGTGGGATATTCGGTTTTTTGCTGCTCGGGATCTCAATGCTCGTGTGCTCACGGCCCTTTAGCCTAGCCACAAACACATCCTCCGCTCCTCTCAAACCCTTTTGATGCCATGAAACATACCTTAAGCCCAACAAAAGGAAGCCTTGAGGCACAGTCGGCGCTCGGGGTGAGGGCAAACGAGTAGCTTGTTGGATAATAATCGGTTCTTGCTGCTCGGGAGCTCAATCGTCGTGCGTTGGTTAGGCTCAGCCCAGCCATTAAACACATGTTACCCTATGCGAGAACCCATTTG
>CM055892.1:37500-40000 GCA_029582165.1 Portulaca oleracea | reverse complement strand
GGGCGCTTGGGATGAAACTTGGCGGGCTGCTACCTTATGTTTTTTAAGGGTTTTCCGTGATTTTTCCGGATTTTTCCCGGGATGCTTTGGCCGGGCCTCGGGACGCTCTAAGTCTCCCCGATTCCGGGACACTCCATCAGCTTCCGCTCGTCCTCTTTGCCTAAAATTTTGCAGGTCATTTCCTCGTCCCATTTAGCTATTTTACAATATTTTTAATGATTTTTTGGAGCCTTCCTTCGTCTCCTCCCGTGCCCGCTCGTGAAATAGCGATCCCGGGCCTAAAACCCGAGGCATCCGATGTCGAATGTCCAAAATAATTTGCAGTCCACTTCCCCTTGATTTTTAAAGAATTTAGAAACTTGCCTTGCATTTTTCTGATTTTTCTACGATTTTTTGGAATTTTTTCCGTTTTCGCAAAAAAAAAAATATATAAAATAGCCCGGGCTACGGAAAAATTCCGAAAAAATGATTTTTAGCAAATTAACATTATTATCTACCCAGGGGTATCCTCGGAAAAAATTGGAAAAATCTAGAACTCAAAAAAAAGCCATGCCCATTTTTTTGTCAAAAGTATGCCACTGGCCGTAGATGGAGTTATTCACTTAAAGCTCTTTAGAGGGGAGGTGCTTGGCAAGTGCTGGGGCAGCGACTGTGCCAGCGGCTGTCGACGACAGCGAGCGACACTGTCAAGACCACGTTGAAAGAAGGGGCGCTGGCCCACCGCGCATTTGTCCCGTCTCACGATCTCAGACGCTCACGCATGCTCGAGCGAACGTGGGTCGGCACCGACCACAGCTCGAGCCCGCCTCGACAAGCCCGTGCCCGCGCATTATAATCAAAGACACAGGGCACAGGGCACAGGGCACAGGGCACGGGGCGACTTGGGCGACTTGGCGAACTTGGCGAACAGCGAAGAAAGGGGGAGGGATATGTTGCGGGCCCGCCTCGCCACGCGTTCTCTTGCGAGGCGCGGGTGGGCTCCGCGACCGGTGAAGCATCGGATGCCGAGACGAGGCGGCGTGGCAATCGAGTGTCGGCTGATGAAACGGGAGCCGGGCAATGCCGGCGACTGTCGACGGACAATGCATGCATCGTTCGCCGGATGCCAAGCGTCCCGCCCGGGCACGGCGCATGACGACAGCGAGCGACACAGTCGTCAACAGCCCGCCCGCGACAGTGTCCACGGCAGTGTCGGCGACAGCCCGCGACAGTGTCGACGACACTGCGACGCTGTCGACGACAGCGAGCGACGCTGTCGACGACACTGCGACGCTGTCGACGACACTGCGACAGTGTCCGCGACTGCCAGCGACGCTGTCGACGACACTGCGACAGTGTCCGCGACTGCCAGCGACGCTGTCGACGACACTGCAACGCTGTCGACGACCGCGAGCGACACTGTCGACGACAGCGAGCGACACTGTCGACGACACTGCGACAGTGCCGACGACAGCCAGCGACACTGTCGACGACACTGCGACAGTGCCGACGACAGCCAGCGACACTGTCGACGACACTGCGACAGTGCCGACGACAGCCAGCGACACTGTCGACGACACTGCGACAGTGTCGACGACAGCCAGCGACACTGTCGACGACACTGCGACAGTGTCGACGACAGCCAGCGACACTGTCGACGACACTGCGACAGTGCCGACGACAGCCAGCGACACTGTCGACGACACTGCGACAGTGCCGACGACACTGCGTCAGTGCCGACGACAGCCGACGACACTGCGTCAGTGCCGACGACAGCCGACGACACTGCGACAGTGCCGACGACAGCCAGCGACACTGTCGACGACGCTGCGACAGTGTCGACGACAGTGTCGGCGACTGCGAACGACACTGTCGACGACACTCTGTGACAATGATTTTTCCGTGGCTTTCGTTCGTGCGCTTGGGATGAAACTTGGCGGGCTGCTTCTTTATGTTTTTTAAAGGTTTTCCGTGATTTTTCCGGATTTTTTCCGGGATTCTTTGGCCATGCCTCGACGCCTGTCGCCTTGCCGGGACACTCCTCGAGCTTTCGATCGTCCTCTTTGCCTAAAATTTTGCAGATCATTTCCTTGTCCCATTTAGCTATTTTACAGCATTTTTAGTGATTTTTTGGAGCCTTCCTTCATCTCCTCCCGTGCCCGCTCGGGAAAAAGCGATCCCGGGCCTAAAACCCGGGGCATCCGACGTCGGATGTGCAAAATAATTTGCAGTCTACTTCCCCTTGATTTTTAAGGAATTTAGAAACTCGCCTTGCATTTTTCTGATTTTTCTACGATTTTTTGGAATTTTTTCCGTTTTCGCAAATAAAAAATTATATTAAATAACCCGGGCTGCGAAAAAATTCCGAAAAATGATTTTTAGTAAATTAACATTATTATCTACCTAGGGGTATCCTCGAAAAAAATTGGAAAAATCTAGAACTCAAAAAAAGCCATGCCCATTTTTTTGTCAAAACTATGCCACTGGCCGTAGATGGAGTTATTCACTTAAAGCTCTTTAT
>CM055892.1:0-27500 GCA_029582165.1 Portulaca oleracea | reverse complement strand
CGACGACACTGCGACAGTGTCCGCGACTGCCAGCGACGCTGTCGACGACACTGCGACAGTGTCCGCGACTGCCAGCGACGCTGTCGACGACACTGCAACGCTGTCGACGACCGCGAGCGACACTGTCGACGACACTGCGACAGTGTCGACGACAGCGAGCGACACTGTCGACGACACTGCGACAGTGCCGACGACAGCCAGCGACACTGTCGACGACACTGCGACAGTGCCGACGACAGCGAGCGACACTGTCGACGACACTGCGACAGTGCCGACGACAGCCAGCGACACTGTCGACGACACTGCGACAGTGTCGACGACAGCCAGCGACACTGTCGACGACACTGCGACAGTGCCGACGACAGCCAGCGACACTGTCGACGACACTGCGACAGTGCCGACGACAGCCGACGACACTGCGTCAGTGCCGACGACAGCCGACGACACTGCGACAGTGCCGACGACAGCCAGCGACACTGTCGACGACGCTGCGACAGTGTCGACGACAGTGTCGGCGACTGCGAACGACACTGTCGACGACACTCTGTGACAATGATTTTTCCGTGGCTTTCGTTCGTGCGCTTGGGATGAAACTTGGCGGGCTGCTTCTTTATGTTTTTTAAAGGTTTTCCGTGATTTTTCCGGATTTTTTCCGGGATTCTTTGGCCAGGCCTCGGGACGCTCTAAGTCGCTTGCCCGGACACTCGAGCTGATCGTCCGTTTTCCCTCAAATTTTGCAGATCATTTCCTTGTCCCATTTAGCTATTTTACAGCATTTTTAGTGATTTTTTGGAGCCTTCCTTCATCTCCTCCCGTGCCCGCTCGGGAAAAAGCGATCCCGGGCCTAAAACCCGGGGCATCCGACGTCGGATGTGCAAAATAATTTGCAGTCTACTTCCCCTTGATTTTTAAGGAATTTAGAAACTCGCCTTGCATTTTTCTGATTTTTCTACGATTTTTTGGAATTTTTTCCGTTTTCGCAAATAAAAAATTATATTAAATAACCCGGGCTGCGAAAAAATTCCGAAAAATGATTTTTAGTAAATTAACATTATTATCTACCCAGGGGTATCCTCGGAAAAAATTGGAAAAATCTAGAACTCAAAAAAAAGCCATGCCCATTTTTTTGTCAAAACTATGCCACTGGCCGTAGATGGAGTTATTCACTTAAAGCTCTTTATTGGGGTGGTGCTTGGCAAGTGCTGGGGCAGCGACAGTGCCAGCGACAGTCAACGACAGCGAGCGACACTGTCAGCGACAGTGTCGACGACAGCGAGCGTCCATGCATGGCGTGGCATGGCAACCTCGTCAAAGGCACTGTCGACATGCGGCCATGCACCGAACCTGTCCCGGACGGATGATGGAACAACGAGGCTCGGGTTGCCTCGGGAAGCGTGCCAAGCGTGAAAAAGTTGCCGATCGATACGGTTGCCTCGGATATTGATGCCTTGCTGTCCCGGTGTGCTTTGGTAGTGTTCCTTGACGTCCGTGGTCGGTGGCATTCCGCATTTGTTGCGGAGTCGCCACCACGGGTGAGGGCGTGCCCCCCCTCACCCGCAACGGCGGCCGCCCCTCTAGGCAGCGGGGGTGTTCGTCGGTAATTAACGATGGTGGGCCACCTTGCCTTGTCCCCAGCCCGCCATCGTTAGCTGCCTTTAGAGCCAAGCTATAGGTTGCGCCTTTTGTTGCCTGACCTCGACCCGGGGCGGACGATGGGTTGTTGGGGCCTTCGGGTCCTGGCGAAATCTTGACGCTCGTGGTACGGTGGCAGTCTCATTGGCCGTGGGATTAATGTGGAGGGATGATGCCTCCCTTGTGTGGGATAATTGTCGCAAGTGCGGTGACTGGTGGCGCCTGACCGGACGAGGCTAGGAACTAGTAGGTGGGAAGATCGAGGAGCGAGGCCCCGGATGTCTCTTGGCTTAGAAGAGGGTTGGAACCGTATGGATCCGTAAATCCCTTTTGCCGAGGGCCTTTCGGAGGGTTGGAACCGTATGGATCCGTAAATCCCTGTTTGTGACTTGGTCGAGTACACCGAATGGGCCGCAGCCATGGGGTCGGGCTCCTGTGCGAACCGGTTGGCCTTGTGCCATCTTAGAAGTAGCACTTCCAAACGCGTGACATGCATTTCGCTCAGGGTGGTGGAGGCCCAAAGCGTTCGGATTTGCCGATGGGGATGTCGCGGTGCCTGGGGAAAGGAGTCGAGCCACAAGAATCTATCCCACCACAATTCAATGTCCCACCTGCATAAAACAGCCTCGAGGTGCAGCAGTGCTCGGGAGGCGAGTGAATGAGCAGCTTGTGGATATTCGGTTTTTGCTGCCGATCTCAATGCCCGTGGTGCTCACGCCTTTAGCCCAGCCATAAACACATCCTCCGCTCCTCTCAAACCCTTTTGATGCCATGAAACATACCTTAAGCCCAACAAAAGGAAGCCTTGAGGCACAGTCGGCGCCAAGTGAGGGCAAACGAGTTGCTTGTTGGATAATATTCGGTTCGTGCTGCTCGGGAGCTCAATCGTCGTGCGTTGGTTAGGCTCAGCCCAGCCATTAAACACATGTTACCCTATGCGAGAACCCATTTGACAAATCAGAACCCAGCTTCCACCCCACGCATAACATCCTCGAGCCTCGATCGGCACGGGGCGAGTGAACGAGCAGCTTGTGGGATTATCGGATTTTTGCCGCTTGTGATCTTGATCCTCGTGTGTTGACCACTATCAAGCCCAACCTCAAACACAACACATCATCCACCCAACCACCTATGGCCGCTCAAATTAACCAAGATTGAGTTCCTAGCATGTATAGAACAACCTTTAGGTGTGGCTAGCCGTCAGTGGGCAAACGAGCAGGTGGTGGATAATCGGTTTTTGCTGCCGAGCTTAACTCGCTCCTTGGTCGAGCCGGCCCGCCACAAACACATCTTTTGATGCTCAAAACATCAAGGCATGGTTGTCCGACTCTCTTTGTTTCGCCGCCTAGCGGTGCTTGTTGGGTTGTTGCCCTTTGCTTTGTTTGGCCGCTGATGCAGTGAGGCGGACGAAGGGTGCATCCCGCGCAACATGTGGGCGTGAGTTACGCTTGATCGCTTGTGTCGGGCGGCTCTCGCCGGGCAGTGAACCGTGAGCGCAAGGTCCTCTTCAGAGAATGGTCCAAGGGCGCAAGCTCTGGGCAAGGGATGGTTTCCTGTGTTGGCTGCCTCGGTAAGGCAAGTCTTCGACCTTGATGCGAATCACGTTTGCCCGATGCCCTCATTGGGTGTGGGTGACATAGAGGCCGAGGTCGCCGCCCGCCCGCACGCTGCCTTCGCGCGCGTGGCTCGGCTGTGGCCTCTTGCTGTGCTCCGGGATGCAGAACACTGTGTGGGCATGCATTTGCTTTGTCGATGCAGGGGCCCAATTGAGCGTTCTACGCTAAGCATGAACGACCGTTGTTTGCGTGTTGACCCTCCATTTGCTTGGGGGTGGCCTGCGCGCATCGCCATCGAGGGGTGCTACCGTTGATCCCGCCAAGAGTCATATGCTTGTCTCAAAGATTAAGCCATGCATGTGTAAGTACGAACTAATTCGCATCGTGAAACCGCGAATGGCTCATTAAATCGCTTATAGTTTGTTTGATGGTACCGCTACTCTGATAACCGTAGTAATTCTAGAGCTAATACGCAACAAACCCCGACTTCAGGAAGGGATGCATTTATTAGATAAAAGGTCGACGCGGGCTTTGCCCGTTGCTCTGATGATTCATGATAACTCGACGGATCGCACGGCCTTTGCGCCGGCGACGCATCATTCAAATTTCTGCCCTATCAACTTTCGATGGTAGGATAGTGGCCTACCATGGTGGTGACGGGTGACGGAGAATTAGGGTTCGATTCCGGAGAGGGAGCCTGAGAAACGGCTACCACATCCAAGGAAGGCAGCAGTCGCAAATTACCCAATCCTCGACACGGGAGGTAGTGACAATAAATAATACCGGCTCTTCGAGTCCGTAATCGAATGAGTACAATCTAAATCCCTTAACGAGGATCCATCGAGGGCAAGTCCGTGCCAGCAGCCGCGTAATTCCAGCTCCAATAGCGATATTTAAGTTGTTGCAGCTTAAAAGCTCGTAGTCGACTTGGGCGGCCGACCGTCCGCCTTCGGCGTGCACCGGCCGCCCCGCTTCCTTCTCACGGCGATGCGCTCCTCGCCTTAATCGCCGGGTCAAAGCACCGGCCAAGTACATTGAAGAAATTAGAGTGCTCAAAGCAGCCTACGCCTGATACATTAGCATGGGATAACATCATAGGATTCCGGCCCTATTGTGTTGGCCTTCGGATCGGAGTAATGATTAACAGGACACGGGGCATTCGTATTTCATAGTCGAGGTGAAATTCTGGATTTATGAAAGACGAACAATCGCGAAAGCATTTGCCAAGGATGTTTTCATTAATCAAGAACGAAAGTCGGGGCTCAAGACGATCGATACCGCCCTAGTCTCAACCATAAACGATGCCACTCAGGATCGCGGATGTTGCTTTTAGACGCCGCCACGCACCTTATGAGAAATCAAAGTTTTGGGTTCCGGGGGGAGTATGGTCGCAAGGCTGAAACTTAAAAGAATTGACGGAAGGGCACCATCAGGAGTGGAGCCTGCGCTTAATTTGACTCAACACGGGGAAACTTACCAGGTCCAGACATAGTAAGGATTGACAGATTGAGAGCTCTTTCTTGATTCTACGGGTGGTGGTGCATGGCCGTTCTTAGTTGGTGGAGCGATTTGTCCGTTAATTCCGCTAACGAACGAGACCTCACCGCTAACTAGCTATGTGGAGGTAACCCTTCACAGCCTAGCTTCTAGAGGGACTATGGCCTTCCGTGCCACGGAAGTTCGAGGCAATAATGTGTCCGTGATGCCCTTAGATGTTCCGGGTCGCACGCCGCTTACAATCGATGTATTCAACGAGTCTATAGCCTCGCCGATGTGCCCGTAATCTTTGAAATTTCATCGCGATGGGGATAGATCATTGCAATTGTTGGTCTTCAACGAGGAATTCCTAGTAAGCGCGAGTCATCACCGCTGACTACGCCCCCGCCTTTTCAGACACACCGCCCGCCGCCCTACCGATTGAATGGTCCGTGAAGTGTTCGATCGCGGCGACGCTGGTGGTTCACACGGCGACGCCGCGAGAAGTCCACCAACCTTATCATTTAGAGGAAGGAGAAGTCGAATAAGGTTTCCGAGGTGAACTCGCGAAGGATCATTGTCGAAACCTGCCCAGCAGAACGACCTGTGGACGAGTAAACATCACACGCGGCGAGGGGTGCTTCGGCCCCCTCCTCGTGCCGGGAGCCCTCGCGGGGCGCCGGCAACAACGAACCCCGGCGCGATCGCGCCAAGGAACACAAACTCATGGCGCCCGCTGAACGGCCACGGCTACGGGCGGCGGCACCTGTCCCTACTTAAAACGTAACGACTCTCGGCAACGGATATCTCGGCTCTCGCATCGATGAAGAACGTAGCGAAATGCGATACTTGGTGTGAATTGCAGAATCCCGTGAACCATCGAGTCTTTGAACGCAAGTTGCGCCCGAAGCCTTCTGGCTGAGGGCACGTCTGCCTGGTGTCACGGGCTGATTCTTTATCCTAGACTTCACCCGTGCGGCGCTAGCAAACTTACACTCGAAACCCTTTTCTTAGTTTGCTAGTAAGCCTTTGAGGTTGTGAGACTTAGCTCTTGAGAGACTAAGCAAAGCTTAAGGGAAGCAAGTAAGAACACTTAGGGAGTTTGGGAGAATGTCTTGTGTATTGCTCTCAAATGATGGATGCTTACAAATGAGACCCCATGGGGGTATATATACACTTCCACCTCCTTAATGGACGGTGGAGATCTATTTGATCCTACGGTCCACATCGCGTATCTAGATCCTTCTATACCAATATCTAGGATTCTATACAAGTGTGGAGTTCTTGAGAGAACTCCGGAACATTCTAGAGAATACAAGACAAATCTAGAGAAGTCATGTAAACTCTAGGATTTTAAGTGGAAACCTCTCCGAAATGGATATTATTTCATGAACCGCGACATCCTCCCCACCTAATCCGGCGACGCCTCGTTGCCTTCTTGTCTTCGAACGCTCGATCTTGTCCTTAAATTGCCATAAGTTCTCGAGCTGCCCCACTAGCCTCACTCTCGCAACCCCTTCCATTCGACCAAAGAACTCAAGCTTCGAGGGGTTGGTTAGAGGTACCTGTGGCTCGATCCGCAAGGACCTCTTCTACCTCCTTGTCATGTCGCTTCCTTTACTCCCATCGAGCCCAAGAGAGGTCCCGCTTGAATCCTCCCGCCTTGATGGTATGGCTCGAGTAGACTCACATGGAAAACCGGTGGAACTTGGACTTAGGGGTAGCTCTACCTTATACGCCATGCGCCCCACCTTCGACGATGGGAAAGGGTCCTCATAACGCCTGAGAAGAGCCCGATGTCTCCCATCTAACCTCGCATGGTGATACATCTGACTAATACGAGGTCCCCTACTGGAAGTCCTCGACGCCTCTTCGTTTACCACTTCTTCATCCTTTCGATGCTTTCTCCAAGTAAGCCCTGCCACCCCTACTGATCGCTCCAACTCGCGAATTTGTACGCGGTGGACTTGGTCCCTTATAGCCTAAGTTAGCGAGCTAGGGTCAAAGGTTGTTGCCCTGCTGTTATCTCGAACGGATCGAGGCCCGTGACTCGCTCTTTGCAAGTTGTAAGAGAATTGGGCCACATCGAGCAACTTCGCCAATCTCTTTGGCACTCACAAAGTGTCTCAAGTATAGCTCCAAAGTGCATTCACCCTCTCCGCTTGCCCATCACTTGAGGGTGGAAACTGTAGAGAAGTTGAGCCCGATCCCACGAGCTTCAAGAGCTCCGCCCAAAATCGCCTGCAGCGAGTATCTCGCCACTTATGATAGATTGGGTAGCCCCAATACTTCACCACATGCTTGAAGAAGAGCTTGGCGGCTTGCTTGCGGCATTCCTTAGGTGCCGGATGAAGGTGGCATACTTCGAGTATCGGCCTACTACCACCAAGATCCAATCATTCTTCACTAGAGGGTAGCCCCACAATGAAGTCCATGGAGATGCTTTCCCATGGTCTTTCTGAACGGGAAGTGGGTTGAGAAGTCCCGCTGGTGCTTTGTTCGATCTTGTCTTGTCGACACACAAGACAAGTCTTGACATAGGCCTCAACATCGCCTTTCAACCGAGGCCAATAGTAGGAATCGCCTACTAATGCGAGGGTGCGCGGTGTCCTCGGATGTCCAGCCCATTTGCTATCATGGCACTCCTTCATTACCTCACGAGATTGCCATAGATGGAATAAAACTCTACGCTCTTCGCGAGGATCACACCATCTTCCATCCAAAACCTTCGGTTTTCCCATCCTCGATGAGCCCCATTATCGACTTGGCCAAGGTGTCGTGGTCAAGTCCTTCCTTGATGCGTCCTCAAGTCACTTTGTGGGCGGCTCAAATCGCTAGTTCCTTCCGACTTAGCGCATCCGCCACTAGATTGGCTCGACCCGGCCAGACTCCATTACATAGTCGACCGCCAGAAGTCTTGCCACCGGCTTGCTTAGGAGTAAGTTTCTTTGGGTTTGAAAGTAGCTTGTGGCTACATTGTCCGCTTTGATAACAAACTTACTCCCAACAAGTAGTGTCTCCAAGTCCAAGGCAATGTACCACCGCTGGCCATTTCCTTCTCTTGTACCGCACGCCTCCGCTTCATTTAACTTCCGACTCTCAAAGGCAATTGATGTCCTTCGCATCAAGACTCCACCAATGGCAAAGTCAAGCATCCGCGAAGCTCAAGGGCTTGCCAAGATCGGGAGTGCAAGGACGGGTTCTTCAAATGACGGCCTTCTTAAGGGTGTCAAAGGCCTTCGACACTCTCCGCTCCAGACCATCCTCGCCCTTCGAGCAAGTTCGTAAGTGGAGCGGCAATGGCGTAATAACTTGATAAACCGTCGGAGTAGTTCACTGCCGAGGAACGACCTTAGCTCTGACTTTACTGGTGGCTCCCAATCTAAGATGGCTTCAACCTTGCCGATCCATGCGTAGCTTGCCTTTCCCCACAATATGGCCTAGGAAAGGCACCTCCTCGGGCAAAGGCACATTTCTCTTCTTAACATAGAGTTCATTTGCTCGAGAGTGGAGAACACTTGTCGCAAGTGTTTGACGTGTTCGCCATGTCTTACTATAGATGACTATATCATCTAAGTAAACTACCACAAAGTGATCAAGGAAAGGGCAAGTACCTTGTTCATTAGGGTACGTAATGTCGCCGGCGCTGGTGAGGCCAAAGGGCATTACCAGAATTCATAAGATCCATACGGTTACGATGCCGCCTTTGCCTCATCACCTTCGGCCATGCGACTTGGTAGTATCCACTCAAGTCGAGCTTAGTGAAGACTCGGCGCCCAAGTTGATCAAGAGATCATCGATACGAGGGATGGGATACTTGTTCTGATTGTGATCTTGTTGAGTGCCCGATAGTCGATGCATAGACGAAGACTCCCATCATGCTTCTTTGAAATAGAACCGTGCACCATAAGGGGACTTGATGGACGAATATATCCGCGCCCAAGAGCTCTCGAGTTGTCTCCTTAATTCCTCGAGCTCGGGTGCCATCCGCAGGGGCGAACGCGCGCTTAGCCCCTAGTTCCGCCTCGATGGCGCGATCGATTTCTCCGAGGAAGTCTCGTAGTTCTCACTGCATGATATCCTTGAATTCCTCAAGTACCTCTTCAATCGCTGGGTACTTGTGTTGTTCCACCTCGCCTTCCTCTTCGAGGGCGGCAAGGTAAGTAGGCTCTTCTTCTTCACTCCTCGAGAGTCAAGAGCGACAACACTTGCTTTCATCGATGTCCGTTTCACCGGACGACACTTGGTCGCCATCTTCCAAGATACACATGACATTGGCGAAGGGGATGGGAAGGCCTTCGCTTTAACGAAGAAGTCTATTCCCAAATAGAACTTCTTTTCATCCAAAGGAGCAACAGCTATGTCGGCTTTACTCGCCATTGTCCAACGCGGATAGGTGTCCTTAGAACTCCATAGATCGAGACTTTGTCCAAGATTGACTCCTTTGACAAAACCTTTAGTCTTGGTGTAGGAGAGCCCCACTTCATCCGCAAGTTCCTTAGCAATATAAATTGTATCGGCTCCCGTATCCAACAAGGCTTGAACGGGTTTGTCATTGATGTGTGTCTCAACATACATCCGTCCCGACGATCCTTCCTCGACTTTCGCTTGGACGGCACTAAGGAACTTAAGAGAGGATAGCTTCCTTTCTTCCTCTTGTCTTGCCTCCTCTTTAGCGAGGGCGGCAAGTCTTCCTCTCTTGGGGCAATCATAGACCCGATGAGGCCCATCACATAGGAAACACGACAGCTTCTTCGGTGCTTCATCTTTCTTGGCCTTGCCCTTCTCCTTATCTTTATAGGTGAAAGGCTTATCCTTCTGTGATGGCCTGTCTCTCCCACCTTTGCCGTGGTTCCCACCTCTCTTACTCGTCCCTTTTGAGGGATCTTTCCAGATCTGTAAGGGACTCAACATGGCAATGGCGAGTCGAGGTCTTGTACATTCCGCGCCTAACTCCATCTCGCCCAACCGCTAGGCCATCGAGGAAAAGAAGAGTGCATCCGCCACTCATTCCGTGGATTTCCAAAATTAGCCTCGAACTCCTTAACGCACTCGCAGGTGACCTCCATATGTTTGAGGTGTCGCAGCCTTACACGAGCTTTTGGGCGCCCCAGATGCACCGCTTCGAGTTCCTCTCGCTATCCCATGTAATGATGGGATCCGCCTCGATTGACATCGCCTTCCCTACGACGCCACCATACCAATGCAATGTCCTCAAGGCAAAAGGCAGATTGCTACCTTAAGGACTTCGCCTCGCGATCCCACTCGCTTAAAGTAAGCCTCCAACGCCCAAAAGAAGTTGGCGATCTCCTTAGCATTCCTTTCTCCCTTATAGATCCGAGGTCTGCTCATGCCTCCTGAGGAGAGTTGACAACCAACATAGCCTGCTGCCCATGGCCCTTATGCAACAGCTTTAGTCGCTACTGAATCCATCTAGTCAGCCACCTCGCATCCTTTCTCGCTAATTTAGCTTCAAGTGTCCCCACTGAGCCTCGAGGGTCTTCACTTGTTCATCCTCACCTCCAACTTGTCTTCAAGGGAAGCCAACTCGTTAAGAAGTCATCGACCGTCACCTTTAGAGCTACTTTCATCTCCTCCTGATTCCTCGACGCCTTCCGCGAGTTTCACGACTGGGAATCCACATCCTCGCATCTATCACCCGTGCTCGCCAAGGAGGAGAGTGCTCTTTCCACGCGATCGCTGAGTGCGACACCATGTCCCTCGACTTCTCCCGTCGCTTTCCTTCTCTTCGCCTCCCTCTGCCATCCTTCGAGGAGGGTTAACGATCTCTGAGTCGATGCCATCTTCTCCCAAAGAACTCGCTCGATACCAAATGTCACTGGGCCGATTCTTTATCCTAGACTTCACCCAAGGGCGCTAGCAAACTTACACTCAAACCCTTTTCTTAGTTTGCTAGTAAGCCTTGAGGTCAGTGAGACTTAGCTTGAGAGACTAAGCAAAGCTTAAGGGAAGCAAGTAAGAACACTTAGGAGTTTGGGAGAATGTCTTGTGTATTGCTCTCAAATGATGGATGCTTACAAATGAGACCCCATGGGGGTATATATACACTTCCACCTCCTTAATGGACGGTGGAGATCTATTTGATCCTACGGTCCACATCGCGTATCTAGATCCTTCTATACCAATATCTAGGATTCTATACAAGTGTGGAGCTCTCGAGAGAACTCCGAACATTCTAGAGAATACAAGACAAATCTAGAGAAGTCATGTAAACTCTAGGATTTTTAAGTGGAAACCTCTCCGAAATGGATATTATTTCATAACCGCGACATCAAGGCCACGCCGCGTTTCCCCGCCTCGTGGAGGGGATGGATGATGGCCTCCCGCGCTGGCCGGGCGCTACCGCCTAAAATCGAGCCGACGACGACGAGCCGTTGTGGCGATTGGTGGTCGACGAGGCTTAACTACTCGCTTACATCGCTACCGAGCACGCCGTTGACGGGCTTGTTGACCCACGGGTGGCCTGCCACGCAAACCGCTGACTCCTGTGTCAAAGCGGGCTACCCACGAGTTTAAGCATATCAATAAGCGGAGGAAAAGAAACTTACAAGGATTCCCTAGTAACGGCGAGCGAACCGAAGAGCCCACTTTAAAATCGGGCGCCTCGCCTCAATCAGAGTCCGAGAAGCGCCCTTCATGCGCGACCGCCCAAGTCCCCGGAAAGGGGCGCCAGAGGGTGAGAGCCCTGCCGTGTTTCGGACCGCCGCACCACGAGGCGCTGCCGCGAAGCCTGTTGTTTGGGAATGCAGCCTGCCGGGCCAGAATTCCGGCCCAAGGCTAAACACGGCGAGGCCGATAATAACAAGTACCGCGAGGGAAAGATGAAAAGGACTTCAAAAGAGAGTCAAAGAGTGCTTGAAATTGTCGGAGGGAAGCGGATGGGGCCGCGATGCGCCCGGCCGGATGTGGAACGGCCATAAGCCGGCCCACGACGGCTCGGGCGCGACCGACGCGGATTGGGAGGGCGCTAAACCCGGCTCCCGGAGCGCCGCCCCGCGATCGTGGTTGGCGCCACGCGCCACACGGCTGCTTCAAGACTGCGCTTCCAGCGCCGGCTCGCGGGTTCTATTCGCCCGCCTTGAAACACTGACCAAGGAGTCCGACATGTGTGCGAGTCAACGGGCGAGTAAACCCAGACGCGCAAGGAAGCTAATCGCGGATCTTCGCGCGCGCACCGACCGACTCGATCTTCCGAGAAGGGTTCGAGGCGAGCATACCGTCGACCCGGAAGATGGTGAACTATGCTCGAGCGGGCGGCCGCAGGAAACTCGTGGAGGCCCGCGACATCGACGCGCAAATCGCTCGTCCGACTTGGTATAGGGCGAAAGACTAATCGAACTGCCTAGTAGCCGGTTCCTCCGGTTTCCTCGTGATAGCCGAGCTCATACGCGAAGTTCTATCGTAAAGCCAATGATTAGAGGCATCGGGGCGCAATGCCCTCGACCTATTCTCAAACTTTAAATAGGACGGCCGCGGCCGCTTATTGAGCCGCGCCACTAATCGAGCTCCAAGTGGGCCATTTTTGGTAAGGTAATCGCGATGCGGATGAACCTAAGCCGTTACGCGCCCAATCAAGCGCTAACCTAGATCCTACAAAGGGTGTTGGTCGATTAAGACAAAGCAGGACGGTGGTCATGGAAGTCGAACCGCTAAGGAGTGTGTAACAACTCACCGCCAATCAACTAGCCCCAAATGGATGGCGCTGCCGCGACCTATACCCATTGCCGGGCAAGTGCCAGCCCCGATGAGTAGGAGGGCGCGCGGTCGCCGCAAAACCTCGGGCGCGAGCCGGCGGAGCGCCGCCGCGCAGATCTCGTGGTAGTAGCAAATATTCAAATGAGAACTTTCAAGGCCGAAGAGGGGAAAGGTTCCATGAACGGCACTTGCATACGGGTTAGTCGATCCTAAGAGACGGGGAAGCCTGTCCACAGCTGCCCGCGCGAGCTTCAAAGGGAATCGTTAAAATTCCCAACCGACGCGCGGCTGACGGCAACGTTAGGAGTCCGAGACGCCGGCGGGCCTCGGAAGAGTTATCTTTCGCTTAATCACCGCCCACCCGGAAACGACTAATCGGAGGTAGGGTCCAGCCGGCCGAAGAGCACCGCACGCCGCGCGGTGTCCGGGCGCCGCCGCCGCCCTTGAAAATCCGAGGACCGAAAGTGCCGACCACGCCCGGCCAGATTTCATAACCGCATCAGTTCCAAGGTGAACACCGTCGATGGAACAATGTAGGCAAGGGAAGTCGGCAAATGGATCCAGAATCTCGAAAAGGATCGCTCGAGGGTCGGGCACGGGGTCCCACCCAACCCGCTTACCGTTTACGGATCGCTGAGCGCCGCGCGGCGAGCGGTCGCCGCGCGGCCGGGGACGGATTGGGAACGGCTCTTCGGCCTTCCCGCGCCGAATACCAACTCAGAATCGTACGACAAGGGGAATCCGATCGCTTAATTAAAACAAAGCATCGCGATGGTCCTCGCGATGTTAACGCAATGTGATTTCGCAAAGGCTCAATGTCAAACTGAAGAAATTCAAACAAGCGCGCGTAAACCGCGGGAGAAACTATGACACACTTAAGGTAGCCAAATGCCTCGCCATCTAATTAGTGACGCGCATGAATGGATTAACGAGATTCCCATCGCCCTCGCCTACTATCCAATAAACCACAACCAAGGGAACGCTTGGCGTAATCACGGGAAAGAAGACCTCGCTGAGCTCGACTTAGTCCGACTTGTGAAATGACTCGAGAGGTGTAGCATAAGTGGGAGCTTCGGCGCTAGTGAAATAGCTCTAATTTTTAAGTTATTTTACTTACTCCGCGAGTCTGAGGCGGCATTGCCTCTCTTGACTCCAAGGCTTCGCCATGGGCCGATCCGGCGAGGACATTGTCGTGGGGAGTTTGGTCAGCGCACATCCGTTAAAAGATAACGCAGTGTCCTAAGATGAGCTCAACGAGAATGTAAATCTCGTGGAAATGTATGGGTAAAAGCTCGCTTGATTCTCGATTTTCAAGACGAATACGAACCGTGAAAGCGTGGCCTAACGATCCTTTAGATCTTCTAATTTGAAGCCAGAGGTGTCGTAAAAGTTACCACAGGATAATCGCTTGTGGCAACTGCCGCTCATAGCGACGCTGCTTTTGATCCTTCGATGTCGCTTCTTCCTATCATTGTGAAGCGTACCACCAAGTGTTGGATTGTTCACCCACCAATAGGGAACGAGTCGGGTTTAGACCGCGAGACAAAGTTAGTTTTACCCTACCGATGACAAAGGTCGCGATGGTAATTCAACCTAGTACGAGGAACCGCTGATTCGCATAATTGGTCATCGCGCTTGGTCAAAGCCGGGCGCTGGTTACCGCGCGCTACCGGATTACGATCAACGCCTAAGTCGTAATCCGCCGAGCGATGCACGCGCCACGCCCGATTGCCGACTGCAGCAGGGGCTTCGCCCCAAGGGCACGTGTCGAGGCTGCTTAGCGCGGATGCGCCGCGAGGGCCGCTTGAAGTACAATTCCTACCGAGCGCGGTCAACTTTCGCAGATCGACTTAAATACGCCGACGGGTATCAGAGTGGCAGAGTGGCCTTGCCGCCACGATCCACCGAGATTCAGCCCTATGTCGCTCGATTCGCCCCTCCCCTCGACCCTCCTCAATTAAATCCCATCCTTTCCCAAGAGGTCAAGTTGCTCCCGAGCCAAAGGATATGCTGGCGTTGCCGCTACCGAAATTTGCTATAGGGCCGAGGGCGCCGGACGCATGCCCCGCCGAGCAAGGAACGCGCATATGCCAAGTGTCCGAGGCGCCGTGGCGCTGAATTAAGACCGAGCGCCGCTACCGCCCGACGAGAAAAACGGATGCAAACACGCCCACGAGGAGACAAGACGGAGCCTAGGCCCGGACGCCGCCCGCCGCACCCGAGTCGCTCCACCGAGGCGCGGTGGCACCGCAACAGACGAAGCATCGCATGCCGAGACGAGGCGGCGTGGCAAATCGAGTGTCGACTGATGAAACGGAGCCGGCACGACGCGCCCTTCGCTTGATGCTGTTGCCCCGCCCGCATCATACGGACGATACCGCGATAGCTTCGCGATACCATCGCTGTCGACGACAAACACAATGGTTGCCGACGGCCACCATCGCCGACAAGACGCAATGACAAATGGCCGAAGATACAATGCCATTGCCGACGACAAAGAAGCGACAGTGTCGACGACGCCGCGACAAGAAACCGCGGCAAATGCCGACGACAAATACGGGCGATAGTGTCGCCGGCAGAACCGCGACGCTGCCGACGACAAACAATGATCGTGTCGCCGATCGCTAGCGACATCGTTGGCGATCGCTGACGACACATCGCAATGACATTGTCGACGCATACCGCTGATAATGATTTTTCCGTGGCTTTCGTTCGGGCGCTTGGGATGAAACTTGGCGGGCTGCTACCTTATGTTTTTTAAGGGTTTTCCGTGATTTTTCCGGATTTTTCCCGGGATGCTTTGGCCGCCTCGACGCCTAAGTCTCCCGATTCCGACACTCCATCGCTTCCGCCGCCCTCTTTGCCTAAAATTTTGCAGGTCATTTCTCGTCCCATTTAGCTATTTTACAATATTTTTAATGATTTTTGAGCCTTCCTTCGACTCCTCCAGTGCCCCCACGTGAAATAGAGATCCCGGGCCTAAAAACCGACGCAACCGAAGTCGAATGACCAAAAAAATTTGCAGTCCACTTCCTTGATTTATAAAGAATTTAGAAACTTGCCTTGCAATTTTCTGAAATTTCTACGATTTTTTGAAATTTTTTCCGCTTTCGCAAAAAAATATATAAAATAGCCCGTGCTGCGGAAAATTTCCGTAAAATGATTTTTAGCATATTTTCATTATTATCTACCCAGGGGTATACTCGGAAAAAATTGGAAAAATCTAGAACTCAAAAAAAAGCCATGCCCATTTTTTTGTCAAAAGTATGCCACATCGTCAGATGGAGTTATTCACTTAAAGCTCTTAGAGGGGAGGTGCTTGGCAAGTGCTGGGCAGCGACAGCGTTGGGCCGCCGACGACAATGAGCGACACCGCCAAGACCACGCTGAAAGAAGGGGCGCCGCCCACCGCGCATTTGTCCCGCCCGCGATCTCAGACGCTCAAGATGCCGAGCGAACGTGGTCGGCACCGACCAGCCGAGCCCGCCTCGACAAGCCCGTGCCCGCCGCATTATAATCAAAGACACAGGCACAGGCACAGGCACAGTGGACACAGGGCGCGGGGCGACTTGGGCGACTTGGCGAACTTCGCGAACAGGCGAAGAAAGGGGGGGAGGGATATGCTGTGGCGGGCCCGCCCCCGCCACGTGCCCCTCTTGCGAGGCGCGGGTGGGCTCCGCGACCGGTGAAGCATCGGATGCCGAGACGAGGCGGCGTGGCAAATCGAGTGTCGGCTGATGAAACGGGAGCCGGGCAATGCCGGCGACTGTCGACGGACAATGCATGCATCGTTCGCCGGATGCCAAGCGTCCCGCCCGGGCACGGCGCATGACGACAGCGAGCGACACAGTCGTCAACAGCCCGCCCGCGACAGTGTCCACGGCAGTGTCGGCGACAGTGTCGACGACACTGCGACGCTGTCGACGACAGCGAGCGACGCTGTCGACGACACTGCGACAGTGCCGACGACAGCCAGCGACACTGTCGACGACACTGCGACAGTGTCAGCGACTGCCAGCGACGCTGTCGACGACACTGCGACGCTGTCGACGACAGCGAGCGACACTGTCGACGACACTGCGACAGTGCCGACGACAGCCAGCGACACTGTCGACGACAGCCAGCGACACTGTCGACGACACTGCGACAGTGCCGACGACAGCGAGCGACACTGTCGACGACACTGCGACAGTGCCGACGACAGCCAGCGACACTGTCGACGACACTGCGACAGTGTCGACGACAGCCAGCGACACTGTCGACGACACTGCGACAGTGTCGACGACACTGCGACAGTGTCCGCGACTGCCAGCGACGCTGTCGACGACACTGCGACAGTGTCCGCGACTGCCAGCGACGCTGTCGACGACACTGCAACGCTGTCGACGACCGCGAGCGACACTGTCGACGACACTGCGACAGTGTCGACGACAGCGAGCGACACTGTCGACGACACTGCGACAGTGCCGACGACAGCCAGCGACACTGTCGACGACACTGCGACAGTGCCGACGACAGCGAGCGACACTGTCGACGACACTGCGACAGTGCCGACGACAGCCAGCGACACTGTCGACGACACTGCGACAGTGTCGACGACAGCCAGCGACACTGTCGACGACACTGCGACAGTGTCGACGACAGCGAGCGACACTGTCGACGACACTGCGACAGTGCCGACGACAGCCAGCGACACTGTCGACGACACTGCGACAGTGCCGACGACACTGCGTCAGTGCCGACGACAGCCGACGACACTGCGACAGTGCCGACGACAGCCAGCGACACTGTCGACGACGCTGCGACAGTGTCGACGACAGTGTCGGCGACTGCGAACGACACTGTCGACGACACTCTGTGACAATGATTTTTCCGTGGCTTTCGTTCGTGCGCTTGGGATGAAACTTGGCGGGCTGCTTCCTTATGTTTTTTAAAGGTTTTCCGTGATTTTTCCGGATTTTTTCCGGGATTCTTTGGCCAGGCCTCGGGACGCTCTAAGTCGCCTGCCCGACACTCGAGCTGATCGTCCTCTTTGCCTCAAATTTTGCAGATCATTTCCTTGTCCCATTTAGCTATTTTACAGCATTTTTAGTGATTTTTTGGAGCCTTCCTTCATCTCCTCCCGTGCCCGCTCGGGAAAAAGCGATCCCGGGCCTAAAACCCGGGGCATCCGACGTCGGATGTGCAAAATAATTTGCAGTCTACTTCCCCTTGATTTTTAAGGAATTTAGAAACTCGCCTTGCATTTTTCTGATTTTTCTACGATTTTTTGAATTTTTTCCGTTTTCGCAAATAAAAAATTATATTAAATAACCTGGCTGCGAAAAATTCCGAAAATGATTTTTATTAAATTAACATTATTATCTACCCAGGGGTATCCTCGGAAAAAATTGGAAAATCTAGAACTCAAAAAAAAGCCATGCCCATTTTTTTGTCAAAACTATGCCACTGGCCGTAGATGGAGTTATTCACTTAAAGCTCTTTATAGGGGAGGTGCTTGGCAAGTGCTGGGGCAGCGACAGTGCCAGCGACAGCCAGCGACTGTCGACGACAGCGAGCGACACTGTCAGCGACAGTGTCGACGACAGCGAGCGTCCATGCATGGCGTGGCATGGCAACCTCGTCAAAGGCACTGTCGACATGCGGCCATGCACCGAACCTGTCCCGGACGGATGATGGAACAACGAGGCTCGGGTTGCCTCGGGAAGCGTGCCAAGCGTGAAAAAGTTGCCGATCGATACGGTTGCCTCGGATATTGATGCCTTGCTGTCCCGGTGTGCTTTGGTAGTGTTCCTTGACGTCCGTGGTCGGTGGCATTCCGCATTTGTTGCGGAGTCGCCACCACGGGTGAGGGCGTGCCCCCCTCACCCGCAACGGCGGCCGCCCCTCTAGGCAGCGGGGGTGTTCGTCGGTAATTAACGATGGTGGGCCACCTTGCCTTGTCCCCAGCCCGCCATCGTTAGCTGCCTTTAGAGCCAAGCTATAGGTTGCGCCTTTGTTGCCTGACTCGACCCGGGCGACGATGGGTTGTTGGGGCCTTCGGGTCCTGGCGAAATCTTGACGCTCGTGGTACGGTGGCAGTCTCATTGGCCGTGGGATTAATGTGGAGAGATGATGCCTCCCTTGTGTGGGATAATTGTCGCAAGTGCGGTGACTGGTGGCGCATGACCGGACGAGGCTAGGAACTAGTAGGTGGGAAGATCGAGGAGCGAGGCCCGGATGTCTCTTGGCTTAGAAGAGGGTTGGAACCGTATGGATCCGTAAATCCCTTTTGCCGAGGGCCTTTAGGAGTGTTGTACCCGTATGGAAACGTAAAACCCAGGTGCTAGAGACTTGGTCGAGAACACCGAATGGGCAGCAGCCATGGGGTCGGGCCTCGCGCGAACCGGTGGCCTTGTGCCATCTTAGAAGTAGCACTTCCAAACGCGCGACATGCATTTCGCTGGGTGGTGGAGGCCCAAAGCGCTCGGATTTGCCGATGGGGATGTCGCGTTCGGGGAAAGGAGTCGAGCCACAAGAATCTATCCCACCACAATTCAATGTCCCACCCGCATAAAAACAGCCTCGAGGTGCAGCCTGCTCGGAGGCGAGTGAATGAGCAGCTTGTGGGATATTCGGTTTTTTGCTGCCGGATCTCAATGCCCGTGGTGCTCGCGCCCTTTAGCCTAGCCACAAACACATCCTCCGCCTCCTCTCAAACCCTTTGATGCCATGAAACATACCTTAAGCCCAACAAAAGGAAGCCTCGAGGCACAATGGCGCCAAGTAGGGCAAACGAGTAGCTTGTTGATAATAATCGCTTCGCTGCCGAGCTCAATCGTCGTGGCGTTGGTTAGGCTCAGCCCAGCCATTAAACACATGTTACCCTACGCGAGAACCCATTTGACAAATCAGAACCCAGCTTCCACCCCACGCATAACATCCTCGAGCCTCGATCGGCACGGGGCGAGTGAACGAGCAATTGTGGGATTATCGGATTTTTGCCGCTTGTGATCTTGATCCTGTGTGTCGACCACTATCAAGCCCAACCTCAAACACAACACATCATCCACCCAACCACCTATGGCCGCTCACCTTAACCAAGATTGAGTTCCTAGCATGTATAGAACAACCTTTAGGTGTGGCTAGCCGTCAGCGGCAAACGAAAGGTGTGGTGGATAATCGGTTTTTGCGCCGAGCTTAACTCGCTCCTTGGTCGAGCCGGCCCGCCACAAACACATCTTTGATGCTCAAAACATCAAGGCATGGTTGTCCGACTTCTTTGTTTCGTTTCTCGCCTAGCGGTGCTTGTTGGGTTGTTGCCCCTTTGCTTTGTTTGGCCGCTGATGCAGTGAGGCGGACGAAGGTGCATCCCGCCGCAACATGTGGGGCGTGAGTTACGCTTGATCGCTTGTCGGCGGCTCCTCGCCGGGCAAAGAACCGCGAGCGCAAGGTCCTCTTCGCAGAATGGTCCAAGGGCGCAAGCTCGGGCAAGGGATGGTTTCCTGGTTGGCTGCCTCGTAAGGCAAGTCTTCGACCTTGATGCGAATCACGCTTGCCCGATGCCCTCATTGGGGGGTGGACATAGAGGCCGAGGTCGCCGCCCGCCCGCACGCTGCCTTCGCGGCGCGTGGCTCGGCCGTGGCCTCTTGCTGTGCTCCGGATGCAGAACACCGCGGTGGGCATGCATTTGCTTTGTCGATGCAGGCCCACCGAGCGCTCTACGCTAAGCATGAACGATCGTTGTTTGCGTGTTGACCTCCATTTGCTTGGGGTGGCCTGCGCGCATCGGGCCATCGAGGTGCTACCGTTGATCCCGCCAGAGTCATATGCTTGTCTCAAAGATTAAGCCATGCATGTGTAAGTACGAACTAATTCGCATCGTGAAACCGCGAATGGCTCATTAAATCGCTTATAGTTTGTTTGATGGTACCGCTACTCTGATAACCGTAGTAATTCTAGAGCTAATACGCAACAAACCCCGACTTCCGAAGGGATGCATTTATTAGATAAAGGTCGACGCGGCTTTGCCCGCTGTTCGATGATTCATGATAACTCGACGGATCGCGACGCCATACGCGACACATCATTCAAATTTCTGCCCTATCAACTTTCGATAGTAGGATAGTGGCCTACCATGGTGGTGACGGTGACGGAGAATTAGGGTTCGATTCCGGAGAGGGAGCCTGAGAAACGGCTACCACATCCAAGGAAGGCAGCAGGAGCGCAAATTACCCAATCTCGACACGGGAGGTAGTGACAATAAATAATAATACCGCTCTTCGAGTCCGTAATCGAATGAGTACAATCTAAATCCCTTAACGAGGATCCATTGAGGGCAAGTCCGTGCCAGAACATGTAATTCCAGCCCAATAGCGATATTTAAGTTGCAGCTTAAAAGCTCGAGTCGACTCATGGGCCGACCGTCCGCCTGCGTGTGCACCGGCCGCCCCGCTTCCTTCTCACGGCGATGCGCCTCCTCGGCCTTAATCGCCGGGTCGTGCACCGCGCTGTTACTTTGAAGAAATTAGAGTGCTCAAAGAAGGCCTACGCTCTCGATACATTAGCATGGGATAACATCAAAGGATTCCGGCCCTATTGTGTCATTTCGGATCGGAGTAATGATTAACAGGGGCATTCGTGATTTCATAGTCGAGGTGAAATTCTTGATTTATGAAAGACGAACAACTGCGAAAGCATTTGGCAAGGATGTTTTCATTAATCAAGAACAAAGTTGGGGGCTCGAAGACGATCAGATACCGTCCTAGTCTCAACCATAAACGATGCCGACCAGGGATCGGCGGATGTTGCTTTTAGGACGCCGCCGGCACCTTATGAGAAATCAAAGTTTTTGGGTTCCGGGGGGAGTATGGTCGCAAGGCTGAAACTTAAAGGAATTGACGGAAGGGCACCAAAAGGAGGAGCTCGCGCTTAATTTGACTCAACACGGAAACTTACCGTGTCCGCATAGTAAGGATCGACAGATCGAGAGCTCTTTCGATTCTACGGGTGGTGGTGCATGGCCGTTCTTAGTTGGTGGAGCGATTTGTCCGTTAATTCCGCTAACGAACGAGACTCACCGCTAACTAGCTATGTGGAGGTAACCCTTCACGCCTAGCTTCTTAGAGGGACTATGGCCTTCCGTGCCACGGAAGTTTGAGGCAATAACAGTCCGTGATGCCCTTAGATGTTCGGGTCGCACGCCGCGCTACACCGATGTATTCAACGAGTCTATAGCCTCGCCGATGTGCCCGTAATCTTTGAAATTTCATCGCGATGGGGATAGATCATTGCAATTGTTGGTCTTCAACGAGGAATTCCTAGTAAGCGAGTCATCACCGCTGACTACGCCCCTCGCCTTTGTACACACCGCCCGCCGCTTCCTACCGATTGAATGGTCCGTGAAGTGTTCGATCGCGCGCGACGCTGGTGGTTCACACGGCGACGCCGCGAGAAGTCCACCAACCTTATCATTTAGAGGAAGGAGAAGTCGAATAAGGTTTCCGAGGTGAACTCGCGAAGGATCATTGTCGAACTCGCCAGCAGAACGACTGCGGACGAGTAAACATCACACGCCGCGAGGGGTGCTTCGCCCTCCTCGCGCCGGGAGCCCTCGGGGTGCCCGGCAACAACGAACCCCGCGCGGATCGCGCCAAGGAACACAACTCATGGCGTGCCCGCTCGCAACGGTTCACGGCTACGGGCGCACTCGCCCTACTTAAAAAGTAACGACTCTCGGAAACGGATATCTCGGATCACGCATCTATGAAGAAAGAAGCGAAATGCGATACTGGGTGTGAATAGCAGAATCACGTTAACCATCGAGTCTTTGAACGCAAGTTGCGCCTGAAGCCTTCTGGCTGAGGGCACGTCCGCCTCGTGTCACGGTCGCAAATAATATCCATTTTCGGAGAGGTTTCACTTAAAAATCCTAGAGTTTACATGACTTCTCTAGATTTGTCTTGTATTCTCTAGAATGTTCCGGAGTTCTCTCAAGAACTCCACACTTGTATAGAATCCTAGATATTGCATAGAAGGATCTAGATACGCGATGTGGACCGTAGGATCAATAGATCTCCACCGCCCATTAAGGAGGTGGAAGTGTATATATACTCATGGGGTCTCATTTGTAAGCATCCATCATTTGAGAGCAATACACAAGACATTCTCCCAAACTCCCTAAGTGTTCTTACTGCTTCCCTTAAGCTTTGCTTAGTCTCTCAAGAGCTAAGTCTCACAACCTCAAAGGCTTACTAGCAAACTAAGAAAAGGGTTTCGAGTGTAAGTTTGCTAGCGCCGCACGGGTGAAGTCTAGGAAAAAAGAATCAGCCCGTGACATTTGCATCGTGAGCAGTTCTGGGAGAAGATGGCATCCAACTCCGAGATCGCTAACCCTCCTCCAAAGGATGGCAAGAGGGGAGACGAAGAGAAGGAAAGGCGACGGAGAAGTCAAGGGACATGGTGTCCGCACTCAACGATCGCTGGAAAGAGCACTCTCCTCCTGGCCGACTGGTGATAGGTACGAGGATATGGATTCCCGAGTCGCAAACTCGCGAAGACGCCGAGGGAATCCGAGAGGAGATGAAAGTAGCTCTAAAGGTGACGGCCGATGACTTCTTAACCGAGTTGGCTTCCTTGAAGACAAGTCGAGGTGAGGGATGAACAAGTGAAGACTCAAGGCCTGGGGACACTTGAAGCCAAATTGGCAGAAAAGGATGCCGAGGTGAAAGCTCAACTAGATGGATTCCAGGCGCAACTAAACTGTTGCATAAGGGCCACGGGCAACCCGGATCAGAATTCACTGTCAACTCTCCTCAAGGAGGCATGAAATGCACTCGGATCTATAAGGGAGAAAGGAATGCTAGGAGATCGCCAACTTCTTTGGGCGCCGAGGCTTACTTTAAAGCGAGCGATCATTTAAGTCCTTAAGGTAAGCAATGCTGCCTTTTGCCTTGAGGACATTGCATTGGTATGGTGGCGTCGTAGGGAAGACGATGTCAATCGAGGAGCGGATCCCATCATTACATGGGATAGCTTCAAGAGGGAACTCAAGAGGCAATTCTGTCCTAAGGACGCCCAAAAAGAAGCTCGTGCAAGGCTGCGACACCTCAAACATAGGGAGGGTCACCTTAACGAGTACGTTAAGGAGTTCCAGGAGCTAATTTTGGAAATCCCTGGAATGAGTGACGAGGATGCACTCTTCTTTTTCCTCGATGGCCTAAGCGGTTGGGCCAAGATGGAGTTAGAGCGCCGGAATGTACAAGACCTCGACTCCGCCATTGCCATCGCTGAGTCCCTTACGGAGTACCGGAAAGATCCCTCAAAAGGGACGAGTAAGAGAGGTGGGAACCACGGCAAAGGTGGGGAGACAGGCCATCACAGAAGGATAAGCCTTCACCTATAAAGACAAGGAGAAGGGCAAGGCCAAGAAAGACGAAGCAATCAAGAAGCCGTGGTTTCCTATGTGATGGGCCTCATCTGCCCATGATCGCCCCAAGAGAGGAAGACTTGCCGCCGCTAAAGAGGAGGCAAGACAAGAGGAAGAAAGGAAGCTATCCTCTCTTAAGTTCCTTAGTGCCGCCTGCGAAAGTCGAGGAAGGATCGCTGGACGGATGTATGTCGAGACACACATCAATGACAAACCTGCTCAAGCCTTGCTGGATACGGAGCCGATACAATTTATATTGCTAAGGAACTCATGGATGAAGTGGGGCTCTCCTACACCAAGACTAAAGGTTTTGTCAAAGGAGTCAACGCGACAAAGTCTCGATCTATGGAGTCGCTAAGGACACCCTATCCGCATTGACAATGGCAAGGTAAGGCCGACATAATCGCTGTTCTTTCGATGAAAAGAAGTTCTATTCGGGGAATAGACTTCTTCGTTAAGGCGAAGGCCTTCCCATCCCCTTCGCCAATGTCATGTGTATCTCGAAGATGGCCAACCAAGTGTCGCCCAGAAGAACGACATCGATGAAAAGCAAGTGTTGTCCGCTTCTTCAACTTTCCAAGGGAGTGAAGAAGAAGGAGCTCATTTACCTGCCGCCCTCAAAGAGGAAGGCGAGGTGGAGACAACACAAGTACCCAAAGCGATTGAAGAGGTACTTGAGGAATTCAAGGATGTCATGCCAGCAGAACTACCCAAGAGACTTCCTCCAAGGAGGGAAATCGATCACGCCATCGAGATCTAACTAGGCTAAGCCGCCCGCATTCGCCCCCTACCGGATGGCACCCCCAGAGCTCGAGGAATTAAGGAGACAACTCAAGGAGCTACTGGACGCCGGATATATTCGTCCATCCAAGTCCCCTTATGGTGCACCGGTTCTATTTCAAAAGAAGCATGATGGGAGTCTTCGTCTATGCATCGACTATCGGGCACTCAACAAGATCACAATCAAGAACAAGTATCCCATCCCTCAGATCGATGATCTCTTCGATCAACTCGAGGCGCTCGAGTCTTCACTAAGCTCGACTTGAGGAGTGGATACTACCAAGTCCGCATAGCCAAGGTGATGAGGCAAAGACGGCATGCAGAACCTGCATGGATCTTACGAATTCCTCGTAATGCCCTTTGGCCTCACCAACGCACCTACGACATTCTCAGACTCCTAATGAACAAGGTACTTGCCTTTCCTCGATCACTTTGTGGTAGTTTACTTAGATGATATAGTCATCTATAGTAAGACATCGCTTAACACGCCAAACACTTACATAAGTGTTCTCCACTCTCCGAGCAAATGAACTCTATGTTAAGAAAGAGAAATGTGCCTTGCCTAAGAGGAGGTGCCTTCCTAGGCCATATTGTGGGGAAAGGCAAGCTACGCATGGATCCCAAAGGTTCAAGCCATCTTAGATCGGGAGCCACCAAGCAAAGTCACCGAGCTAAGGTCATTCCTCGCTTGGTAACTACTACCGACGGCTTATCAAGAGTTATTCGCCATTGCCGCCCACTTACTTAACTTGCTCAAGAAGGGACGAGGATGGTCCCGAGCGGAGAGTGTCGAAGGCCTTGACACCCTTAAGAAGGTCATCGAAGAACCCGTCTCAGACTCCCGATCCCGCAAGCCCTTCGAGCTTCACACTGATGCTTCGACTTTGCCATTGGTGGAGTCTTGATGCAAGAAGGACATCCAATTGCCTTTGAGAGTCGGGGTTAAATGAAACGGAGAGGCGATACACGGTACAAGAGAAGGAAATGACCGCGTGGTACATTGCCTTCTGACTGAGACACTACTTGTCGGGAGTAAGTTTGTTATCAAACGGACAATGTAGCCACAAGCTACTTTCAAACCCAAAAGAAACTTACTCCTAAGCAAGCCCGGCAAGACTTTCTCGCAATTCGACTATGTAATGGAGTACAAGCCGGTCGAGCCAATCTAGTGGCGGATGCGCTTAAGTCAAGGGGAACTACCGATTTGAGCCGCCACAAAGTGACTTCGAGGGACCGCGATTAAGGAAGGACTCACCACGACACTCGCCAAGTCAATAATGGGCTCATCAAGGATGGAAACCCGGTTTTGATGGAAGATGGTGTGATCCTCACAAAGGGCAACCGAAGTTTTTATTCCATCCTATGGCAATCTCCGCGAGGTAATGAAGGAGTGCCATGATAGCAAATGGGTCGACATCCAGTGGACACACCGCACTCGCATTAGTAGGCAATTCCTACTATTGGCCTCGTTGAAAGACGATGTTGAGGTTTATGTCAAGACTTGTCTTGTGTGTCAACAAGACAAGATCGAACAATGAGCACCCATGGACTTCTCAACCCACTTCCTGCTCCCAAAGACCATGGGAAAGCATCTCCATGGACTTCATTAGGCTACCTCTAGTGAAGGGTACAATTGGATCTTGGTAGTAGACCGACACTCAAAGTATGCCACCTTCATCCCGCACCTAAGGAATGCACCGAGCAAGCCGCCAAGCTCTTCTTCAAGCATGTGGTGAAGTATTGGGGCTACCCTAATCTATCATAAGTGACCGAGATACTCGCTTTACGGGCGATTTTGACGGAGCTCTTCAAGCTCATGGATCTGAGCTCAACTTCTACCGCTTCCACCCTCAAAGTGATGGGCAAACGGAGAGGGCGAATGCACTTTGAGCTATACTGAGACACTTCGTGAGTGCCAACCAAAGAGATTGGGCGCTCGATGTGGCCCAATTCTCTTACAACTTGCAAAAGAGCGAGCCCACGCCTCACCGCTCGAGATAGCAACGGGCAACAACCTTGACCCTAGCTCGCTAGCTTCCGCCATAGGACCAAGTCCACCCGCATACAAATTCGCCAAGGATCGAACGATCAAGTAGGTGGCAAGGGCTTACTTGGAGAAAGCATCCAAAAGGATGAAGAAGTGGGCCGACAAGAAGAGACGCCCAAGGACTTCCAAGTAGGGACCTCAGATACTCAAGACGATCACCACGCGAGGTTAGATGGAGACATCGCTCTTCTCCGACGTTATGAGGGACCCTTTCCCATCGCCAAGAAGGCGGGCGCAAGTATAAGGTAGAGCTACCCCTAAGTCCAAGTTCCACCCGGCTTCCATGCGAGTCTACTCAAGCCATACCATCAAGACCGGAGGATTCAAGCCGCGGACCTCTCTTCTGCCCAATGGGAGTAAAGGAGCAGCATGACAAGGAGGTAGAAGAGGTCCTCGCAGATCGAGCCACAAGGGTACACTCTAACCAACCCTCAAACGCGAAGTTGTCGGGTCAAATGGAAGGGGTTGCCCGAGAGTGAGGCTAGCCGAGCCGCCGAGAACTTATGGCAATTTAAGGACAAGATCCAGCGTCGAGGACAAGAAGGCAAACGAGGGCGCCGATTAGCGGGGAGGATGTCACTAGCCAAATAATATCCATTTTCGGAGAGGTTTCCACTTAAAAATCCTAGAGTTTACATGACTTCTCTAGATTTGTCTCAGATTCTCTAGAATGTTCTCGAAAGTTCTCTCAAGAACTCCACACTCAGATAGAATCCTAGATATTGGTATGTAGGATCTAGATACGATGTGACCGTAGGATCAACAGATCTCCACCACCCATTAAGGAGGTGGAAGTGTATATATACCTCATGGGGTCTCATTTGTAAGCATCCATCATTCGAGAGCAATACACAAGACATTCTCCCCAAACCTCCCTATGTTCTTA